>VMDO01033400.1:0-17989 GCA_007922755.1 Pedetes capensis
ACACACACACACATATGTGTGTATATGTGTGTACATATACATATATGTATATATGTGTGTATTCATATACATATATATACATATATGTGTATATATACACATACACATACATATATGTGTGTATGTATATGTATATATAGGGGGTATGTTAAAATTTAAAGAATTGGAAGGTATATACTGAAAATTGTAATCAGAATCACAAAAATTGGAGTGGCTATGTTAATAGCGGACTAAGTACATTTCAGAATAAAGAATATTACCAGGGTTACAGGAGACACTTCACAATGAGAAAAAGGTACATTTATCAAGAGAACATTGATGTTCTTTCTATATGTATTATTAGCATAATAGCTTCAGAATATATGAAGCAAGAACTGATCAAACTAAAATACACAATTATAACCGAAGAACTCAACACTCTTTTTTCAATAATTAGTAGAACAAGTAAATGAAAAATCAATAAAACACAGAATAACTAAATACTATTCTTAACTAACTTGACCTAAGTGACATTAATAGAGCACTCCATTAACTACAAGAGAACATACGTTCATTTTAAGTTTACTAAGAACATTCATAAAGTCATTCCATGCATTAGGCCATAAAACAAATCTTAGCAATTTTAAGAGATTTGACCATAAGAATGTTGAATGCTAAGAGTTGGTGATTTTGTAACTAAGGAAGAATTGGAATATAAAAATAAATAACTGATATATGTATGTTGTTGTTATTGTTGTTAGGTGCCGTCGAGTTGTGTCCAACTCATAGCGACCCTTATAGGGTTTTCAATGGCTGATTGTTTCGGGATTGCTTCAGGAGTGGGTTGCCAAGTCCTTTTCCCGTTTTTATGGTGCTGAGAATCAAACTCCAGACCTCAGAGATTGCAGAGTGGTGCCCTACCAACTGAGCTAAATCCCAGCCCCCAAATATATGGAAAGTCCCAATATTTAGAAACTAAACAATTCATTTCTAAATAACTGAAGACTAAGACTAAAATGGGAAATCATAAAATGTTTTGGATTCACTGAAAGTATTGCCATTAAAAATTTCTGCGATATAAAGTAATGTTACAAGAAATGCTATAAATTACGTTCTTATATTAGACAATCAGAAATGTCTCAATAATTTACCCTTGACATTAAGAAATTAGAAACCATGTGCCATGGTACACACCTGTAATCCCAGCAATTTAGGAGATTGGGTAGGAAGATTGCAAGTTTAGGCCAGAGGCAGCTGGCACAATTTAGGAAGAACCTGTCTTAAAAAATAAAAAATAAATTGGGGTGCTGATCAGTGGTAGAGCACTGCCTAGCATGAGTGAGCCCCTACCTGAGTTAAACCTGCTGGTCTTGCCAATAAATAAAAAATGAAAAGAAAGAAAAGAAAATAGAAGAAATTAGAAAAAGAAGATCAAATGAATAGATGAAATGGAAAAAGTATGTATGTATGTATGTATGTATGTATGTATGTATGTATGTATATAACCAAAACTGACAGAAAAAATCTGAATAGTCCTACAATGTTTATAGAAATCAACTTTGTAATTTCAAACTTTTTCATGAAGACATGCCAGACAAAATTGGTTTCAACAAAGAATTCTGTCAGGCATAGACATAACCTTTTCTGGAGAAGGCAAGAAAAAGGAACATTTTCTAATTCATTGTATAAGCCATGTTTCATATTGACTTGAAAACCTAACAAAGCTATCAAGGAGAGGAAAAGTACAGGCTAAACTCATTTGTAAATATAGATGCAAAATAATAAATACAATTATAAAAATATACCCACAAATGGTTATAATGAGTAATAAATCAAATTTTGTTTTCCAGGAATGAAAGTTGTCTTAACTAACACTTAAAAATGAACTATCTAATTAAGCACATTAACAAAACAAAGAGAAGGTTTAGTGATTATTTGAACAGATGCAGAAAAATAATTTGACTAAAATTTAATGCTAATTCCTGGTAAAAAGTACATTTGAAAACCCAAGAATAGCAAAAAATATTTTTCTTTTTTCTTCTTTCTCTCTTTCTTTCTTCCTTTCTCCTCTCTCTCTCTCTCTCTCTCTCTCTCTCTCTCTCTCTCTCTCTCTCTTTCTTTCTTTCCTCTTTCTTTTTTTTTCTTTTCCTTTTTTTTTTTTTTGGACAAGGTCTTGCTGCATAGACTACACTGGCCCAGAACTTGCTATGTAGACCATTTCTATTTTTATTTATTTATTTACTAACTAACTTACTTACTTATTGTATTACTAGGGGTTGAACCCAGGGCCTTGTGCTTGCATGCTTTACAAGTGCTGTGCCACTGAGCTGTACCCAGCCCATTTTTTTTAAACTTGTTGAGACAGGCTCTCACTAAATTATGCAGACTGCCTCTGGTCTCGATCTTGCAATCCTCTTGTCTCTGCCTCCTGAGTTGCTGGGATTACAGACATGTGCCACCATGCCCAGCTATGTAGACCATTTCTTAATATAATAAATTCTGGAAATAATCCACAGCTAGGATGATAAAGGCAAACTATTAGACCTTTCCTATTGAGACCATGATAATACACAGAAATGTCAGCTTTCTCAAATTTTATTAAACATTTTATTAGCAATGATACCTTTTGCAAGAAAAAAATGAAGACATTATGGATCTTGAAGGAAGAAATAAAGTGATCATTATTTGCTGATGAAATGTTGTGTATGTAGAAAATCTAAAAGACTTACAGATAAATTATTAGCATCAATAAATGAGGTTAGCAAGTTTTCTGGATACAGATTCAATATCTTAAAATTAATTGTATTTCTCTATACTAGGAAGAAAAAATTCTAAAATTAAACATAGAAATGTTAACATTTAGAATACACAAAATATTTGATATAGATATATGAATAATTCTAAAGAAGAAGACATAAGAGAGCTATAGAGAAAACTATAAAAATTGAGAGAAATTAAAGACCAAGACAAATAAAGCAGTGTGCAGTGTTTATGCATGAGAACTCCCACATGTCTGTCAGTTTGCCCTACTGTGGAGACTTGCATGTTGATATGAGGCTGAAAGCTATGCTCAGATACCAACAGAGTCACCCATGATGGACAGGTTTCAGCTGAACTTCCAAACTAAGACAGACTAGGGAGAAGGACCTGGCAACCCACTCCCAAAACAACTAGCCATTGAAAACCCCACGAATAGCAGAGAAACACTGTCAGATACACTGCTGGAAAACGAGCCCCCTAGGTTTTAAGGTACTCAAAACACTACTGGGGAAGAGTTGCCCCCTGAGAGTAAAGTCTGCCTTAATGACAGAAATGGAATGAAGTCTCAGGGACCTCCATTAGCTAATGTGGCATGACTCAAAATGAGGAGAAACAACTGTAAACACATTAATAATTGGAACATGGAATGTATATAGTATGAATCTAGGAAAATTAGAAATTGTTAAAAGAGAAATGGAATGCATAAATATTGACATTCTAGGAATCAGTGAGCTAAAATGGACTGGCATGGGCCATTTGGAATCAAATAATTGTATGATCTACTATGCTGGGAATGACAAACTAAAGAGAAATGGGGTTGCATTTATTATCAAAAAATTCATCTCAAGATCTGTTCTGAAATACAGTGCTGTCAGTGGTAGAATAATATCCATATGACTACCAGAAAGGCCAGTTAATATGACTATTATTCAAATTTACACACCCACCACTAAGCCACAAATAAAGATAGGGAAGATTTCTATCAGTTTCTGCAATCTGAAATAAATTTGAACATGTAAACAGGACATAATGATAATTACTGTAGACAGAAATGCAAAATTTGGAAACAAATAAGAAGGCTCAGTACTCATAAAATACAGCCTTGGTGACAGAAACAATGCTAGAGATTGCATGATAGAATTTTGTCAGACCAATGTCCTTTTCATAGCAAATACATTTTTTCACCAACATAAGCAGCAAATATACATATACATATAGACTTCACCAGACAGAACATACAGGAATGAAACTGACTACATTTGTGGAAAGAAATGATGGAAAAGCTCTATATCAAATGTCAGAATAAGACTAGGTGCTGGTTGTGGATCAGACCATCAATTGCTCATATGCAAGTTCAAACTGAAACTCAAGAAAATTAGAACAAATGTATGAGAACAAAGATATGACCTTGAGTATATTCCACCTGAGTTCAGAGCCCACCTCAAGAAGAGGTTTAATGCATTAGACACAAATGGTAGAAGACCACATGAGTTCTGGCATGACATCAAAGATATCATTCATGAGGAAAGCAAAAGGTTATTAAAAAGACAAGAAAAAAGATAACACTAAATTACATGTCAAAAGAGACTCTGAAACTTACCCTAGAATGTCAGGCAGCTAAAGTAAAAGGAAGACATGATGAAGGTAGGGAAATAAACAGAAGATTTCAAAGAGCAGCTTGAAAAGACAAAATCAAATATTATAATGATGTGTGCAAAGAGCTGGAGACCAAAAACCAAAAAAGAACATGTTCTGTTTTTGTCAAGCTTAAAGAATTGAAGAAAAATTCAAGCCTCAACTGACCATAGTGAAAAATTCTATAAGGAAAATATTAAATGATGCAGTAAACATCAAAAGAAGATGGAAGGAATACACAGAGTCATTATACAAAACAGAATTCGTGGATGACCAACCATTTCAAGAGGTTGCATATGATGAGGAACCAATGATATTGAAGGATGAAACAGAAGCTACCTTGAAGGAATTGGTGAAACACAAGGCTCCAGGAATTGATGGAATACAAATAGAGTTATGTCAACAAACAGGTGCAGCACTGGAGGTGGTAACATGTTTTTGCCAAAAGATTTGAAAACAGCTACCTGGCCAACTGACTGGAAGAGATCCATGTTTGTGCCTATTCCCATGAAAGGGGATCTAGCTGACTGTGGAAACTATCAGATGATATCATTAATATCACATCAAAACAAAATTCTACTGAAGATCATTCAAAAGCAACTGCAGCAGTATATAGACAGGGAACTGCGGGAAAATGAAGCAGGATTCAGAAGAGGGCAGGGAACCAGGGACATCATTGCTGATGTCAGGTGGACATTAGCCAAAAGCAGAGAATACCAAAAATGAGTCTATTTTTGTTTTATTCACTATACAAAGGCATTTGACTGTGTGAATAATAACAAATTATGAACAACACTTCAAAAAATGGGAATACCAGAGTGCCTAATTGTAATCATGAGGAATCTCTACGTGGATCAGGAGGCAGTCATTAGAACAGAACAAGGAAACACTGCCTGGTGTAAAGTTGAGAAAGTTGTTTATCAGGGTTGTATCCTTTCACCATATCTCTTCAATTTCTATGCTGGGCAAATAATCTGAGAAGGACTTTATGAAGAAGAATGTGGCATCAGGATTGGAGGAAGACTCATTAACAACCTGTGTTATGCAGATGACCCAACTCTGCTTGCTGAAAGTCTAGAGGATCTGAAGCATTTACTGATGAAGATCAAAGAACATAGCCTTCAGTATGGATTGTGATTCAACATCAACAAAACAAAAATCCTTACAACTGGGTCAGTGTGCAACTTTACAATAAATGGAGAAAAGATTGAGGTTGCCCAAGATTTTGCTTTACTTGGTTCTATATTCAACACCCATGCAAGCAGCAGCCAAGAAACCAAAAGATACATTGCTTTGGGAAAAGCTGTGGCAAAAGATCACTTTAAAGTATTGACAAGTAAAGATGTCACTTTGAAGATAAATGTGCCCTTGACTGTTGCCATGGTTGTAAAGGCTGTTCACTGAATAAAGACAGGAGAATTGATGCTTTGAATTATGGTGCGAGAGACAAATATTGAATATACCATGGACTGGCAAAAGAATCAACAGATCTGCCCTAGATGAAGTGCAACCAGAGAGCTCCTTGGAAACAAGGGTGATTAGACTGTGTCTTATGTATCATTTTGGGCATGTAGTCAGAAAGGACCAATCCCTGGAAAAGAACATGATGTTTGGGAGAGTGACAGGTCAATGAAAAAAAGGAGAACTCTCCACTAGATGGATTGTTTGCAACAATGGGCTTAAACATAAATGAGATCATGTGCCCGGCACAGAATCAGAGAGTGTTTTGTTCCGCTGTACACAGGGGCACTATGAGTTGGACCAGACATGACAGCACCTAACAATAACAACAGCACATGAGAAGACTCTATCTTGAATCAATTACTGGTATAATTAGAGGGTTGATCTATAAAGTCAATGCAATCCCAAATGCTATCCCACTTAATCTCTATTTAATAGAAAATAATTTACTCTGCTTTCTGAAAGTGAAGAGGGTTTAAAACATTTACTGATGAAGATCAAAGAACATAGCCTTCAGTTTGGATTTTGACTAAACATCAATGAAACAAAACTCCTTACAACTGGGTCAGTATGCAACTTTACAAGAAATGAAGAAAGATTGAGGCTGTCCACGATTTTGCTTTACTTGGTTCTACAATCAACTCCTGTGGAAGCAGCAGTCAATATATCAAAAGATGAATTGCTTTGGGAAAAGTTGTGGCACAAGATCTCTTTAGAGTATTAAAAAGTAAAGGTGTTACATTGAAGACAAGGGTGCACCTGACTCATGCCATGGTATTTTCAGTTGCATCATATGGTTGTGGAAGCTGGACATTGAACAAGGGAGACAGGAGAAAATTTGATGCTTTTGAATTATGGTGCTAGAAATGATTATTGAATATACCATGGACTGCCAAAAGAACCAACGGATCTATCCTAGAAGTGCAACCAGAATGCTCCTTGGAAGCAAGGATGGCTACACTGCAGCATATGTATTTTGGACAGGTAGGCAGGAGGGACCAATCCCTGGAGAAAGACAGCATGTTTGGGAGAGTGGCAGATCAATGAAATAAAGGAAACCCTCCACCAGATGGATTGACACAGTGTCTGCAACAATGGGCTTAAACATAAATAAGATAGTGTGCCTGGCACAGAATAAGGGAGTGTTTTATTTTGCTGTACGTAGGGTCTCTATAAATGGGACTCAACTTGACAGCACCCAACAACAACAAGTTCATTTAAAAATTCATATGAAAACACAAATGACAAAAACCAGCCAATCCATTCTTAAAACAGAGTAACAGCAAGGTGGAAAGATTTACTACATTTTTCATCAGAAATTTTATAAAACTATGTTGATGAAAACAATGCAATATTTCTTCATGGATATAAAAGATAAGTGGAAACAATTTTGAGGATCTAGTAACACATTTGCACTATATTAACTTCTTGAGTTATAAAAAGTTACCTCTTCAATTTTATAGTGAAAGAAATGTCTTTCAAAACTGGTCTTATTTCAATGAGATGTCCACCTTTTGTGAAGAGAAACTTGGCCCTTTCTTTGTAGTATACATAAAAAATATTTCCACGTGGACTATAGATCTAAATATTAGCAGTAAAATTATAAAGCTACTAGGATACATTTTAAGCTAGGGGGCTCAGAATAGGACTCTACTTGAAAAAAGTTGGTTTTCTTTATAATGTTCTCTATTTCGTTTAATTCACTTAAAATTATTCAGAGAAGTGCTCATATGTGTCCTCAGATTATTGATCTATGGAAGAAAATACTTAAGAATCTCTGTAACTCAATATAAGGATATATCCATGATATTGGAGGTAAAACACTAAATTTAAAAAGTTATGGACATTATTAAAATTAAGAATTCTTCATCAAAAGGCAGCAGTAGAAGACTGAAAATGCATGCCATGGATGGCTACATTACTACAAGGAACTCATATTCAGAATATAGACCATATTCTTTGAATTTATGAGGAAAAGACAACCCAGTTGAAAATTGGCCAATAATTTGAACATACATTTTAAGTAAGACCTAAATTCACTATTATCAGGAAAATATAAATGAAAACAAAAAGGACATATATCCAAGTTTTTAAAAGTAAAAGAATCATGATATCAAGTTTTGACTATGATGTAACAACAGAAACCCTCAGACTCTTGGTGTTTGTCCAAATTATTACAGTTTCATAAAGTCTGGTTTTATTCAACTGGCTTAAAACTGTCTGACATAATTTTTTAAGTTCAATGAATGCATGCCTAATGTTTAGTACAGGTACATCAAAAGATGTTTGTAAGGATGTTTGTAATTCTAATACTCATAATATCCCTACATACAGATATTGATCAGTGCTCAAATGGATGAATACAGTGAATGTAATTTGAATGCAAGTGAGGGAATTGCTGCTATACATAGCTAACTTTGATGAATCTCACGTAGAGGGAAAAAAGCCAGACACAAAATATATATAATATGTAATCTCACTGACAAAACTTTCAAAAATAGGTTAAACTAATCTGCAGAATTCACACTCAGGATAATAAATACCTTTGAAGAAGAGAGAGCAGGTAGGCATGGGAAGGGTAGAGTAGGGTTTTGGATTGAGGGTAGTGACTCATTTCTGAATTTGGTAATGATCATGTAAGTTTGCTCACTTTGACATAATTCAATGAACTGTATCTTTCAGTTTGTATTCTTTCTGTATGTGTGTCATAGTTTAAATGTATTAAAAAGTCCTAAAAAATGGATTGGAAATCCTTTATATAATGGCCAGGGGCTTTTTAACCAGTAAGCTTTACTGCAGGTGACTAGACTGTGGGTTGTTGCTGTTGCTGGGTGCCACTGAGTCAGATTCTAATCATAGCAACCCTATCTACAATAGAATGAAACACTACTATACACTGTACCATGCACGTGATCTTTTTATGTTTGAGCCCAATGTTGCAGTCACTGTGTTTCTTCTCATTTTGAGTTGTGCCACATAAGGAGGTCCCAGAGGCTTTACTCTATTCCTGTCATGAGGGTCCATTATACTTTGAGGTGGTGTCAGGTCTGACTCATAGCGACCCTCACAGGGTTTTCAATGGCTGATTGTTTTGGGGATTGTTTTGGTTTTGGGATCCATTTTGGGAGTGGGCTGCCATGTCCTTCTCCCATCTTTGCAGTGCTGGGAATCAAACCCCGGGTCTCTGAGAACAGAGAGTGGCACTCTCCAACTGAACTTAATCCCAGCTTTCTAAGGACCTGGGTTTGTTCCCTAGCACCACAAAAATGGGAGAAGGATGTGGCAGTCCAGTTCTGAAGCAATCCCAGAACAATGAGTCATTGAAAACCCTATGAGGGTAGCTATAAGTTGGACTCAACTCAACAGCACCTAACAACAACAAATTGCTTGGAGGAGATAACTCTTCCCCAGTTGTTTCTTAAATGTCTTCCAGCCTGGGGGGCTCATTTTCAGGCATATATTTGCCTGTACTTCTCTACTATTCATAGGATTTTCAGCAGCTAATTGTTTCAGGAGTGGGCTCCCAGGTTCTTCTCCCTAGTCTATCTTAGTCAGCTGAAACCTGTCCTGAGTGGTCCTGCTGGTGTCTGAAATGCCAGTAGCATAGCTTTCAGCATCACAGCAATACACCAGCTCCCACAGTACAACAAGCTGAAAGACATGTGGAGGAGATGTGGGTAGCTCTCTATAATTGGGGTAAAACCCAACTGTCAAGACTGGAAAGAACATGTTTAAGTAGGAAATGAATGAAAAGCAATTTAGAAATATTGTCAAAAACCATAAGTGTATCAGGCAGGGAAGGTGGGCTCTAGAATTGACAAGTTAGGAGTAACATGGAAGAGTGGAGGCATAGTGAATGTAAATAATCACCTTGCTCCACTTTAAGTGAAGAATTCAAAATGTGAAAAAATTACCCAAGAGGAAGGTAAAAAACAAAAACATAGCACTTCAAATCAGGGCTGTTCTAGAAAAACTCTGGGGAGGAGTGAAGAAATACATGAGTTTAAAACAAAAATACTCAGGAATTGTTTAAAAAAAGATGCAATCATTAAAAAGGCATATTAATGTGAACTCAATCCACTGCCAGCAGCCATATGACTGTGGCGTCAGATCCTATCAGATCTCAGAAGCTAAGCAGGATTGGGGCCAGGTTGGTATGTGGATGGGCGACCTCCGGGGAATACCAGATGCTGTAGGCTTGGGAGAAGGACCCAGCAACCAACTCCCAAAAAATAGCCTCCCATTGAAAACCCTATGAATAGCAGAGAAACACGACCATAGTGTTTCACCTGTTGTACATAGGGTTGCTGTGAGTCATACAACTGACTTGATGGCACCTAACAACAACATTCCACTACTAATTGAAATAAGTGTTCATAGCACTAAAATCTTTAAACAAATAGAAAAGATGTCTTTCTAAAATATGTTTTTATTTAAAAAATGTATTCTATTTTTCCCCATGTAAATACATGTGTCAATGCTTTTTAATGGCATGTAGCTTTCAATTTTATTACAGTGTTTCAATTCATTTAAATAATCTGTTTAAAAGACATTTCATTTACTTGTTCATTTCTTTAATTCTTTACTCAGTTTTTGAAAGACTCTTCCTCAATCTAGGAATAGATTTGAGTGACAGTAAGAGTTTGGATAGTTAAGATTATTTTACACATGTACACGGCTATTGTGAGATAGGCTATCTTTAGGGATGTTAAAAATGTGAAATCAAGCTGGTTGTGATGGTGTATTCCACCCGTAATCAGTGAGCTGTGGAAGATGAGGCAGGAGAACCACAAGTTCAAAGCCAGATGCAGCCGGCACAACTTAGTGAGACCTTATCTCAAAAATAAATAAATAAATAAATAAATAAATAAATAAATAAATAAATAAATAATAAAAAAATAAAAGCAAAGGCAGCAATAACTTAGAATTGAGAAAATTATTACATTGGGAAGAGGAGATTCACTATAATGTTGACACTGTTGTTGGAACTGTCTACTCTGATAAAAAATTCCCCTAATCATGGTATGATATGTAAAGAAAGAGCCATATTAGTAAAGGAAGTATGGTCTTTTACATTTTATCCCCCCCTTTTTTTGTGTGGTGTTGGGGATTGAACCCATGGCCTCATATTTACATGCTTTGAAAGTGCTATACCACTGAGCTGCACCTCCAGGCCATATTTATATATATATGTTTTTTTTTTTTTAATTGTTTTGAGACACGGTCTAGCTAAGTTACACAGACTGCCTCTGGTGTCATACTTGTGATCTTCTTACTTCTGCCTCACAAGTTGCTGGGATTACAGGCATGTACCACCGAGATGTTTAAATATAATTGAAAATTGTCAGCAATTGAATCCAAGGAGTTCATTGTCCCTATTCAAAATTAAAAACACAAAATAAATATCATCTCAACTATGATCTTGAATATGATCAGTAGTCCATCTTCTTGTGTGGTATCTTTTCCAACTTTCTGGACAGCCTAGGAATAATTACCTCCCTGGATTTTATGTTTATTATTCTCTAGTCTTTAAAAAATAACCATCATGCATATACTTCTTTAAACAATGTATTACATCCCATTAGATAATTCTTTTGTCATTAGTGCATTTGTAACACTCCCCAGCCAGTCACAAAATGAGTTTCGTGAAGAACCAGTTTATTCTTATTTCCAAATAATTAATAAAATTATTAAATAAAACCAAGTGGAACAAATAACTTAACAGCCTATAAGATCCCAAATCTAAACTGAAAATGCAACTGTTTTTCATCTCTCTACTTATATAGACTTTCATCCATTTGTATTCAATCCACTTGTTAATACTTTGGAATTAATTTTGTTAATTGCATTTCATGATGTTGTAATATCCTATCTCACTTAATGCAATAATTTTCTTAGAGTTGCTGTTGTTGTTAGGTGTTATTGAGTTGGATGGAAATAATAGTGACCCTATGTACAACAGAACAAAACACTCCAGAACACTGTGCCACACCCAGCCTTATGTCAGTGTTTCTCTGTTATTTATAGGATTTTTGATGACTGATTGTTTTTGGAGTGTTTTGGGTGTGGGCTGCCAGATCCTTTTCTGGTTTTTAATATCCCATCTCATTTAATGCAATAATGTTGCAGAGTAGGCCTCTGGAAAGTAACAATGCAGGAAGAAAGAAAATGATTCATTTGTATAAGTCACCATGTTTCAATGTTAACTAAATCCACTGTGAATAAGGAAAGCCTAGAAGGTATAGAGACATCTCATACACACAGTTGGCTTCCTTATGCCAAATATCATGACACCATGCTTTGTGTGTACCTAATGATATTTTAATTATATTTGAAAAATCCCTTTCTTATAGATGGCATTCATTCACATTTCCTGAAAATTATGTATTAGAATTAAAAGACTATAATTATTACTTTTAAGAAGTATTATTTTTTGAAATCACTTTAGAGGTTACTTTTTTCACATTTTCTAGTAATTTAAGTTAGAATCCTGTTTTCTTTCTCTTGTCCAATTCCTTTCTTGATCAGCATGTCCTTATGGTGCTATAATACCTTCTCCAGCTTCTTAAAAATATCAGGCTCCCTAGCTTTTTATTTTTGAAGGGTAAGTATGTTGTGGTTGTTGTTGGGTGCCATCGAGTCCTGTCCTACTCATAACTACCCTTATAGGATTTTCAGTGGCTGATTGTTTCAGGATTGCCTCAGGAGTGGATTGCCAAATCCTTCTTCTATTTTGGGACCTCAGAGTCTGCAGAGCAGCGCTCTACCAACTGAGCTAAATCCCAGCCCCTCCCCAAAGGGTAAGTATAATACACATGAACTATGAAAGACCTTACATTCAACTGAAATTTTCATAAAATATATGAAAAATGACTACTGAGAATGAGCCAGTTTCCACAAGGAATAATCACAGGCCCACAATACCAGTATTTTTATCTCCAACTAGAACAATAGAACTTACAAGACATTGATTGAGTAACAATGAGCCATAAGGTGGGTTTATATCTGGTCACTTCTGCTATCTAGAGTTTTTGACTATGATTCTTCAATATGTACATGCAAGTTTTTTTTCAAGTTGATAAGTTGTCTTTTCTTATGAATAAATAGCTAGAGGTGGAATTGCTGGGTAATTTGGTGAGAGTATGTTTAAATTTATATAAAAAAATGAAGCTGATTTTTAGAGTAGCTGTATCATTTTTGGTAGCATCACTATAGTATGAAAGTTCCACTTGTTTGGTGTCTTTGGTAGTACTTGGTATTGTAGCTTAGTTAATAAGTAGCTTAGTTAATAAGTAGCTTAGTTAATAAGTATATAATGATACCTCATTGGAAATTTAATTTGCATGTCAGTATGACTAATAATGCTCAGTATCTTTTCATGTGATTATATGGATTTGTTAGTAGAGTGCTACTCTGTGCACTCTGAAGCCGTGGTTTTGATCCCCAGCATCCCACTCCCTAAAAAAACCAGAAACAATCAGCCATTGACAGTCCTATGAGCAGCAGAGAAGTACTGGCATAGTGCTAGGCATGGCACAGTGTTGGGAAGTGTTTTGTTCTGTTGTTCATAGGGTCACTGTGAGTTGGACCCAATTTGATGCCACCTAATAAGAATAGGCAATCAACATCTCCTTAATAAAGTGTCTCTTTAAATATTTAGCCAACTTTGTAGCTTCATCTGTTTGTTATCTTATTATTGTTTTTAGGTGCCATAGAGTCATAGCGAACCTCATAGCTGTTTTCCGTAGGTGATTGTTTTGGGATTGTTTTCTGGAGTAGACTGCCTTGTCCTTCTCTCATTTTCGTGGTGCTGGGGATGGAACTCTGGTCCTTAGAGAGTGCAGAACAAGCACTCTATCAACTGAGCTAAACGCTGTTATTGTTGTTGTTGTTGTTGTTAGGTGCTGTTGTGTTGTGTCTGACTCATAGCAACCCTCTCAGGGTCTTCGATGACTGATTGTTTCAAGATTGCCTCGGGAGTGGATTGCCATGTCCTCCAATTTTTGTGGTGCTAGGAATCCAACTAGGGACTTCAGAGACTGCAGAGAGGCGCTCTACCAACTGAGCTAAATCCCAGCCCGGAGCTAAACCCTAGCCCCATCTTATTATTAGATTATCTGAATTCCTTCCTTTCTCTTCCTTCCTGCCTGCTTGTGCTCGTTTGTGCTGCCCCCCACTCCTCCCCTTCCTTTCTTTCTTTTTCTTTTCTTTTTGGTACTCAGAGGTTGAACCCAGAACATTGCCCATACTTTGCAAGTACTATCAAACTGGGCTTCGCCCCCAGTCCATTTACCTTTTATTTTTTATTTTTGAGTCAGTGTCTTGCTAAATCATGCAGGCAGCCTCTGGCTTTGAACTTGTGATCTGCCTACCTCTGCTGCCCTAGTGCTGGGATTAAAGCTGTGTGTCATGGCACCCAGCAATTCTTTATATATTATGCATACAGTTTCTTTTTCATATAATGTTTTGCAAATATTTTCTTATAATCTGTGCTTCTATTTTCATTTTCTCATCAGTAGCTTTTTAAGAGCAGATATTTGAATTTTCATAATGCCCAACTTTGTAATTTTTAATGCATTGTGATTTTTCTGTCCTATGTATAAAATATCCAGGATCACAAACATTTTCTCTGGTGTTTCCCTTTTAAAGCTTTGGGCTTTACATTAAAATTATGATTCACTTTGAGATAATGATTCATTTTAAATTAACTTGTAAATAAGATTTGAAGATGTAAAGTGTTTCTCTTTTTTAAACAACACATATTTATTACCTTTCACTTTATATGGATTAGAGGTCTGAGCATAGTTTAGCTAAGTCTTCCACTCATAATCTAACAAGTCTAGAATTAAGGCATCAGCTAAACTTTGCTCATGCAGATGGTTAGTAGATTTTATTTCTTTGTAACTATATGACTGAGGGATATACCAACTTAACCTATTGACCAACTTAGTAGACATTCACAAGAAAAAAAGAGAAGATGCATATGAAAACAACAAGAGAGTCAGCATCACTACAGATTCTACAGATACTTTTTAAAATAATGAGATTTTGTTAATAACTTCATGTCAATAAACAAGAAAATGATGTAAGTTTTTTTTTTTTTTTTTTTTCCTAATTGTATCCAATGGTTTCAACACTGTTTTGGAAAGACTATTTTTATACATCAAACTGCACTGGCAACTTTGTTTAAAAAATCAGTGGGTATGTTTGGAACTATTTCTCCACTCCCATTCTGTTCAGTTTTTCTGCCTTATTTACAGAATAATACTTCATAACTTTATATTCAATTTAGAAATCAAGTAATATGAGTCCTTCATTTATGTTCTTTTAAAAAATTCCTTTTATTATTCAAGTTCCTTTGTTTTTCCGTATAAGTTTTAGAATCAGCTTGTTGACTTGTGCAAAAAATAATAATTCTAAAAAATCCTGCTTGGAATTTTGATTGAGGTTGCTTTGTATACACAGACTGATTCAGGGATTTGAAATCTTAATAGTATTACATTTTGTGATCTATGTCCATGGTATAGCTCTCCATTTAGGTCTATAATTTCTTTAATCAGTATCTTATGGTTTTTACTATAAAGATCTTTCACCTCCTTTGTCAGATTTATCCTCAGATTATTTCATAAATACTCAGTTAATGCTTTAATGCTAATTTACATTGATCACCATATCCATTGACATTTAGGAATGGTTTGTCTTCTCCATCAATTTACTCATTTACCTTTATTTACCTTTTATTTCTAGTAATTTGCCTTGTTCCAAAGTTTATTTTGTTAATATTACCACTTCAGCTTTTTATTTGTGCTTGCACTAATAATTTGTTTGTCTTTATATTTAAGTGAGTTTCTTGTAGAAAATATATGTTGTTGTTGTTAGGTGTCCTCGAGCTGGTGTCCGACTCATGGTGACCCAATTTACAACAGATGAAATACTATTGTCAGTGCTTCTCTGCTATTCATAGAGTTTTCAGTGGCTGATTGTTTTCTGGGAGTGGGTTGCTAGGTCCTTCTCCCAAGCCTACAGCACCTGGCGTTCCCAGGCGGTCTCCCGTGCAAGTACTAACCAAGCCTGACCCTGCTTAGCTTCCAAGATCTGATGGGATTAAATGCCACAGTAGTAGGGCTGCAGGCAGATCATATATATATATATATATATATATATATGTATGTATGTATGTATACATACATATACATGTATACATTTTGGTTGATTTGTTTGTACCTACTTGAACAGTGGTTGCCTGTTCTGCCTGTGCTCTGCCACCAGGTGAAAGGTATTCCTTCCTTGTCCCTCATAGAAGAGGTTTGTCTGTTTTGGGAATTCTGGTTTCCTGCTTTCTTTGAGACCTCAATTCTCTGATGAGTTCAAAAACAGTTATAATTTTATAATTTCTGACTTTTTATTATTGTTAAGGTGATAGTGATATTCTTTGCAGATTTCCACATCAGAGGCATAAGTGGATTCTGTACAAATACTGTATAAGAGATTGAGTTTTGAGTTAAAGTTTGTCAAGGCACATAAAAGTTAAAAGACTACTGCTATAATGAAGGTGATAACAATAATCCTGATAAAGCAGATAGACATAGCCACAAACTTCAAGTACTTCAAAATATCTTATTCTTCATCTCTACATAGAAATTCCGTTAGCAAATATGCTCCCATTTCTACTTTACACAGGGAAAAAGTCTTAACCATCAAAGTAACTCAGTCTCTATTATTTTAAACCTCGTCTTTTTAAGGAAATGATGATTCAGTGAGACCAAATCTTTTATTTTTCACTTCCCCAGGGTGGTATCTTTTTGTGTGAAGACAGCCTGGTGGAGGAGGGTAGGTCTGGCTCATGACCAGCCTCTGGTGTTCTTTGTCACTGTGGTATATTTTACTTCAGTTGATTCTTATCACCTTACCTAGACATGTGTGCTGACTGTCATAGAGCTACCATGGCCCGTAGCCATCACGTCTAAGTATTTTGATTCCTTTTCCTCCCTATCTGGGCTTGGATTTAGCTCAGTGGGTAGAGCACCTGTTCTCTACTCTCTAAGGTCCTGAGTTCGATCACAAGTACTGCAAAAATGGGAGAAGGATGTGGCAATACTCTTGAAAACAATCCAGAAAGCCAGCCATTGGAACTCCTATGTGGGTTGGTATGAGTTGGACCTGACTCGACAGCCCCTACTGACAACCACCATTCTCCTTACCCAGGTCTCTGCAGGCCTAAAGTCTTTAAGGTTTAGTGTTTCCCTGCTCCCTGTTTTCCTGGAAGGAAACTCAAGCTGGTAGACAAAGCTTCTTATTCAGCCCTTGGTACTTTGTTTCACTGGTAGCCCTGGGGGAGAGGTGGGGCTCCACTCAGGAAACTGGAGTTTCTCTTTTGGCTGTTGTATAGAGTATAAGGATATATTCTTTCTGTTCACATCACAAAACTGAGATGAAGTTTCTATTTGCCTCTCTCTACTTTATCATAACCAAGGATAAGATATCCGGGGATTAGAATCCTCAAAGGATGTCCCCTTTGATCCTTTATACAATTTTTCTCTGGTACCAATCTTCTTCTTTGCCCATGTTTTACTCTAAAGTATGTGTGTGTCTACAAAATTTATTTTCCATCTCTTGATATGTTTGGTCCAAATTTGCAACTTGAAATAAGTCAAGCATACACACACCCTTTTTAAGACTATTAAACAACATCCAACTGCTTGATGGATTCGTTTGGGCTGCATCTGCTTTTCCCCAAAAAAAAAAAAAATGTTCTTATAATATGGAGAGTGGGGTGCAAATGTATCCACGGCAGCATAAGGAATGTAGTTGGAGGGAAACTTTTGTTTATAACCTAAATGTTGAGTATCAATCCTACTAATGATTTCTAAGCATCATGTAGTATACCTTGTATCTTATAGAGAATATTTCACTTCAATTTTATAGAAAGCTCATGATACAATTTATATTATTTTAGAAACAATTAAGTAGCTTATCTAAGGAGAAATTACACAACCCTTTCACTTTATAAACAAGAACAGTGAGATATGGAACATGTGTGTAATTTGAATAAGAATATCCTATTCAAATAGAAGCAGGATTAGAATCCAAAAGCTTTCCTTGGCCCTTCTGTCCAGAGAGGTGTGGGTAGATCTAATTTAATTTGAATGAAGTT
>VMDO01033401.1:0-17980 GCA_007922755.1 Pedetes capensis
TGTTGATGAAATGCAGACCTAAGCTGTAACTTGGCTCTGAACTGTAATAACTTCCACTTCCTCTCAAGACTATACTATTGTGATCATTTGACACATGGCCTCAGAGTCACAGAACCTCAATTTAATAAGAAATGTCAATTATTCAAACTTGCTATTGCATTCCACTTCTATGGCTGGAAAAAAAAAACTTTTGAAAATGAAACAATGACTCGGGAATTTACTGTCAAAAAGAAAATCACATATTTTTAGGACAACTGGGATCCTGGTGTATTTGATCTACTCAATTACCTGTTTTACATCTGTATTACTAGGCAGTAAGAAATAAAAGTAAGTGCCATCAAAAAGTGCTAAATAATTCTCTTAATATAAATATCCTCCACTTGATAAAATAAATGAAAGTAAATTCATCTCAACATTGTTTGAAATAGATAATTCCATGAGTATTATCAGAAATAAATTCATTCAATATGATCTGGGTGATTTTTATCATAATTATTACATGACAGGCACTGCACTAATTTGTAGGGATGCACCAATGAACCCAACAGACATGCTGCCTGCTTGCCACTTAATTGGGCTTTCACTTGAAATGAAATTGAGAAATTAATTTAGCCACTAAGATCTGGATATATTTGTGGTATATCATTACTATAAGTTAGTGTGCAAATTGTGGCTTACCTTCACTAGGAAAAAACAGTCTGAAGACTCCTTACTCATTGAATAGAGATAGAAGTGGTACTACTAGATCACAGCAGCTACACAACCACAGGAATCTAATTAGTGCCTAATTGCCAGCAGCTTACATTCACCCTTCTCTTTTTTTCATGACTATATTGCATTTCTCAAATTATGATCTAGTCTTTGAAGTTAATGTTTGAAGTATTTTTCTTAGCCTGTGCCCTTGATCAATAGTCTCATTATTCCACAGACTCTTCTTGGTAAACATAGGGCTAGAGAAATGCATGAGGTCAGGGCAGAGTAGCCATGGCCAGTAAGTTCATATTGGGATTCCATCTGGAATCCATCAATTCTGAAATGCTGATGGGCCTACACATGTTGTAAGGGTGTTGCAGACGACCTTTGGGGGGATGAGGAGAAAAATGCACAATTCTTTCTTTTTGGAATTTTTTTGAATACTCACATTTATTCAGTCCCTCCTTTCTAAAATACAATATTTCTCATGTCTAGCTCATGTTGACATGAGATTGTTAAAAACATTCAGGAAGCTCTTGGGATTTTTGTCTAAACTTGGTGCCTTCCAATGGAGTCTGCCAGAATCAGCCTGGCATCTCTCCCAGCAAGAATCCCACTGGTAGGCTCTGTAGTTCAGATATCAAAGTGAAAATAAATGTCAGATACCCAAGCCAGGATGCAGAGAGCTAAGAAGTTTTTGAGCAAATAAAGCCTGGATATAGGGTGCTGCTCGAGGTCATGACATAGGCCAATGTGCAAAATATAATGGGATGACTTCATCTCACAGAAGGGGAAATAAATGGAAAGACTAGAGAAACTGTTTCTGCTGATGATAAGAAAATCAGAAAGGACAGGAACAAACATAGGCAAATAAAACTGTACTTCCATGAAGCAACAGTTGAATAAAGATATCAAAAATGAATCAGCCTTTACTTACTTAGGTTAATAAGGATGTAATAGATCTCACTGTAATTGTTCCAGTTGTTATTTTCTTATCCATATGGGGGAAAAAGCCTCATCATAATAAAACAGACTTAATGGGAAAGAACATGAAATTGAAGAATCATAGTTTAACTCCATGAATGAAGTGCCACCATTTTCCGATGAATAAATCAAATATACATTTCCTGATTTACAATGTTAAACCCCATTTTTAACAGGAAAATTTGTACTGAACTTGGATTTAGAAACCCAAGGTCCATTTTTCAGAATTAGGAAGAAGTAATATATTTTTATTCAGGTTTTTAACCTCATTTCATCATTGTTATTATCATTATCACTACCACCTGCACCATCAACCATTAACATCCTCCTGCCCAATATCAACTTCCTTTTTATTAACCAATGCAATGAGAATATGTCACTCTGGGATAATAAGACACTGGCTGTTTATTTCTAAATTATGTAAGAGGAAAATACATAAGTTTCCTTAATATCCCACCAATGATTTAAAATGACTAAACATATATATGATATTCAGAATAAAATACACTTTTAAGACTTGGGTGCCTGAATGTACAATTATTGGTGAGGTTGGCACAGCAAATCATAAGTGGTCACGAAAATAGCCATCACTGCAATTACAAAGATTAGGGGGGAAAAATCTTGCCTCTTTCGGAGATTGCCAAGATTGTCTTGGGCACTGGGAGACACATTTCCTGTCAGCTGGGAATGATTTGTTGTTCTTAAGCCTGTGGAAGGAAATTCTTTTGTGTGTGTGTGTGTGTGTGTGTGTGTGTGTGTGTGTGTGTGTTACTGGGGGTTGAACCCAGGGCCTCGCGCCTGCATGCTCTGCATGTGCTGGACCACCGAGCTGCACCCTCAGCCCATTTTTTTACTTTTTGAGACAGGGTCTCGCTAAGTTACGCAGACTGCCTCTGGTCTCAAACTTGCCATCCTCCTGCCTCCGCCTCCCGAGCCTCTGGGATTACAGGCGTTGGCCACTGCGCCTGGCTGGAAGGAAATTCTTAAGAGGAGACCTAACTCCCTTCTCTTCCAGGTGATTTAATCATCATTACTAATTAATCAGATAATACTAATGTCTCAAACTTAAGCAGGAATTCATAGTGTTTTTCACCACAAGCATATGTGGAGTACTTTGGCAAATGTCTTTTCATTTTTTCACTTGACAAACATTTATTGAATATTGTGCTTCAGACACTTTGTGTCCTCAAAGATCTTACAGAATGCTATACAGAAAAGCATATTATGTAAATTTAAGGACTACATTTCTTTCGCGTTCGCTGAAATGAAAGGACTAAGTTTGTTGAGTGCCTATGCCAGGGATCTAATTCTAGACATATCATTTACTTTCCACAATAATCCAATAAAGTGTTATGCCATTTTCATATTAGAACAAAATTTTAAAAGCCTAAGACTCAAGATGGTTTAAAAATTTAGTCAAAGTCATTGAAAAGTGAAGCTGGGACTCATACTCAGGCCTTGCTGTCCCCATGGTGTCTGTCTATACTTTGTTGTTGTTGTTGTTAGGTGCCGTCGAGTCGGTGTCTGACTCATAAACGACCCTCATAGGGTTTTCAATGGCTAACTGTTTCGGGATTGCCTTGGGAGTGGACTGCCAGGCCCTTCTCCCATTTTTGCGGTGCTGGGAATTGAACTTGGGACCTCAGAGACTGCAGTGCAGTGCTCTACCAACTGAGCTAATTCTCAGCCCATCTATACTTTAAAGGGGATAATAATAGTACCCACCTCTGAGAGCAAGCCTATGTGAGCTGTATTAACATAGATAAAACACTTAGAACAATTCCTGCCACCTAGTAGTTACCATGTACCTTCTGCTTTAATTATTAATATTCCAATATTTGGTAAAAGTATGACAAAAAATGACAAAATAAGTACTATACTATTTAAAATACATCTGTACATATGTAGTATTTAGACATTTACAAATGAAACTTGATTACTGCTATCCTCACACTTGTATACTCTATTTAGATTACACAACTATTGAAAAATAATATTTATTTTTTATTCTTCAGAAATTTAAGATCTTTCTAGATACTTAAGATTTATTATTGTTGTTGTTAGGTGCTGTCAAGTCGGTATCCGACTCATAGCGACCCTCATAGGGATTTTGATGGCTGTTTTGGGAGTGGATTGCCAGGTCCTTCTCCCATTTTTGCAGCGCTGGGAATTGAACTTGGGACCTCAGAGACTGGAGTGCAGTGCTCTACCAACTGAGCTAAATCCCAGCCCTAAGATTTATTAGAAATTCCAATAAAAATAGATAGAATTATTTTTCCATGTTTTACTGAAAGGAAAAAACCATGCTAATTCCTATGTCACCTGGCACATATTTAAAAACTTAGGATGATATAATAGGCATGTGGTTATGATAATATAAATTTCATACTTACTGAAGTAATTCTGGTCATTAGAGACTTACTTCATCAGTCATCTTGAGAAATATTTCCTTTTTTGTTGCAGTAATGTCTCTCGTGACATAGACTAATTAATGACAGACATCCACCCTTTCCTGATACCATAGAAAACAAATTAATCCACCTAACGTTTGTGCAGAAATAACATGAAGGAAAACAGAAGGCTTTGGGCCTCTGATTTCCACGTATAGCATGTGATTATGGAGCTTTCTACTAAATATGCTCAGACTGAACCTAGACTCCTGTGCTGCCCTTCAGCCTTTAAAACCTTCCTCATAAGAGATAAGCTAAGGGAATCAATACAAAATTATTCCTAATGCTTGATAAAGGGGAATATGTTCAATTTAAAACAAAACCTTAAACTTATACCACATAAATAAATAGCCTCCATCACTTATTCTAACTTGTAAACCTGACCAGTACAAGCATTTGAAAATTTAGTAACCACTTAAAATTTAAAAAGCACCTTACCGATTATAAAATTTTGCAAGGTTAAAAAACACTTTACCTATTATAAAATTTTGCAAAAATCCTATAAGTTCAAAATTAGGATGAACTATTTAAAACAATACTTAAAAATAGCAACTCTTATAATAATTAACAGATTTGGGATACAAAATATGGTTTTAAATGTAATAAGTAATATGCTGGTATGTGTTACAGTTGGAAAAGAAACTACTTACATGCTGAAATCTGAAACTTCTGATATGATTAAAATAAACCATTGAAGTTAACATGGAAACAAGAAAGATAAGGTCAGTGACCTTATTTAAAACCTACATTCAACCAAATAACCTAACTGACTTATAAATTCTGAAAACATAATTGATACTGCACGCCTGTAATCCCAGTGGCTTGGGAGGCGGAGGCAGGAGGATCGCAAGTTCGAGGCAGTCTTCGTAACTTAGTGAGACCCTGTCTCAAAAAGTAAAAAAAAAAAGGGCTGAGGGTGCAGCTCAGTGGTCCAGCACTTGCAGAGCATGTAAGCACGAGGCCCTGGGTTCAACTCACAGTACCACCAAAAAAACAAAAAAAAAAAACCAAACCATAATTGATTTATTACATTCCCAGATGTATTTTTCATTGTGGGTAATATAGTCCCTGGAAATGTTGAATGATCTTACACCAAGCAATTCTACATGAGAAATCAGAAGATAACTAGAATCTAATTGCAGAAGCTACTATTACATTGTACAACTTGTAAATGTTGTTTTTACAGTAGAAAAGGTTAACTTCAAAAAGTTACATAATAACTAGCATTGAGCTTGCTGAGTATTGTAATTAGTAGCTATAGTCCATCTTAACATATGTGTAACTACTGATTTAGCTCAGTTTATTTGAAACACATTGACATTGTTCTCAAATGTATTACTTCCATTTCTAGGGGGAGATAATTCCCCTTAGTTCATGCTAACTTTTATGCATGAAGCTTACACAATGAAAAAAAAAAGAACCTCATTAGTAATTATTTATAATGAATAAATGCTTGCTCTCCTAACTTTTCCTTAATTTTTAACTAGAAGAAAAGGCAGTGTAATATATTTTAACATTTAAATGTTTTCCTTGCCTACTAAATAGTTCCTCATAAGTGGCCAGGGATTCCTTCCAAAGAACAAAAGATGAAAACTAAAAACAATCAACCAACCAAACTAACCAAAATGAACAACAACAGAAACAGAAATCAACTGCCTAGGGAAGGAGGCAAGGGACACTCAAATACCAAACACAGGGAATCAAACATAGCATGTTCAAATGATCTCTCATCAGTGGAAATATGAAGACCTGGTTACATCATTTCCAAACTGGTATTTATTCCTGAATGACAGTAATTCAAGTACATTAGGGTCATTGTTTAATCAATGGGGCAGTTGCAGTAAGTTTCCTAAAACTTCTCTCTTGCCTTTCTTCTTTCTCCAAAAACAATTCGAGCTGTACTATCCAATATGGTAGCTACGTACATAGCTATGTCAGTCTACTCAAATTCAAATTTAAATCATCTAAAGCTTAAATAAAAATTTTAAATAAGTTCCTTGTTGTTGTTAGGTGCTGTGGAGTTGGGTCCAACTCACAGCGGCCCTACATACAACAGAACAAAACATACCCCAATACTGTGCCATGCTCAGCACTGTGTCAATGCTTCTCTACTGTTCATAAGGTTCTTGATGGCTGTTTGTTTCTGAAGCGGGCTGCCCAATCCTTCTCCAAAGCCTACAGTACCCAGTTTTCCCAGGTGATCTCCCATCCAAGGACTAACCAGGCCAGATCCTGCTTAGTTTCCAAAAGCTGACAAGATCAGACCCCAGGGTGGAGTACTGAGAAAGTATTAAATCCAAGGAAAGATCTCAAATTCATTGATTTACCAGTAGGTGGCAGACTGGCAGCAAAATATGCAGGGAAAAAGCTAGACAAAAATCCACCTTGACAATTTATGTTAAATTTGACAAAAAAAAATTCCACACCCAAACACCAATGTGGTTATGAAATTCATCTAAGAAAAGAATAACTATAATTTCAGAGATATACAGTAAATTAAGTCTAGATTTCATTTCAATGATAGAATCTTAATGACAGATATGCATCAAAATTTTTCTTAAAACTGTATAATTTATACTTTCCAATATAAGTTACAAAGATATAAATGTAGCTAACATTTACTGCCTTGATATCCATTTTAAGTAACTCTTAGTATAAGATTATCTATATGTTAACACGGTTTCCATTTAATTTTTTCTTTCATTAACAAAAATGTCATGAATTCAGGAGGTTTTTCAGGTGACTAATCAAAATAGGTTAAGAGAAAATAATGTGATTGATAAGAAGGATGGAATCTTAGGGAATTTTACTCTATCTCTCACTTGCACCCTCCACATGTCTGTCAGCTTGTCATACTATGGGGGCTCTCATGTTGCTGTGATATTCCATCCATAATGGATAGGTTTCATCTGAGCTTCTAGACGAAGGTAGACTAGGAAGAAAGACCTGGCAGCCCACTCTCAAAAAAAATTAGCCATTGAAAAGCCTATGAATAGCAGAGAAACACTGTCAAATATAGTACCAGAAAATGGGGCCCCCAGGCTGGAAAATACTTAAGAAAATACTGGGAAACAGTTGCCTCCTGAAAGTACAGTTGACTTTAATGACAAGAATGGAAGAAAGCCCCTGGGACTCCCTTTTGCTGATGTGGCATGACTCAAAATGGGAAGAAATATAGTGGCTGCAACATTGGGCTCAAACATAAAATGATCGTATCCATGGCACAGTGTTGGGTAGTGCTTCATTCTGTTGTACAAAGGATCGGTATGAATCAGGTGGGACTCGATGCACCCAACAACAACTCACTTGCATAATCTTCAAATAAATGATGGCAGGCATTGAGTGTTGCAAAGCTTTTTTCCTTACTGGCTCCACTTTACAACAATTTCCTAAAATCACAGGATTTCTACATCTTATCTGTTATCTTTTGACTATCAAAAGTTAGTTATAGCCAGGCACAGTCATGCATGCCTGTAATCCCAACAATTTGGGAGGCTGAAGCAGGAGGATCATGACTTCAGCCTAAGTCAGGCCAGAGTCAGCCTGTACAACTTAGAAAGCCCTTGTCTCAAAAATTAAAAAATAAAATAAAAATAAAAAGGGATTTGGGTGTGGCTTAGTAGTGGAGCCTAGCAAACACAAGGCCCTGGGGTCCATCCTCAGTATTGAGAAAAAACAAAAAGAAGTTGGTTACAGTATTTAAAAAGGGATAATTTCACACAAATACATAAGAATCATTAGAACCAAAAGCATATGAAAGCAGAGTTACACAGTACTTCTTCAAGGAAATTCTTAATCTCTGACAGTGAATTTATGTTGACAGACAAATTCATTTCCTATCTTAGTTATTTATCAGGGAAATAACCACAATGCAGTTGGAAGAACCTTTGTGTTGAGAATTCAGTTTGAGTTTCACAACCTCCCATCCTTCTAGCTGTCACTTCCTGACTCCCTTACTTCCCTATTCCAACTTGACCATGGCCACAACTTTCACTCTTCCTTTTTATTCCAGACAATCAGACTATGCCTGTAACCTCTTCCTTCTTTATTCCCCCTGAGCCCCACAAAGCATCACTGTAAGGATTTATTTTCCTAGTTTTATTGTCTTTTTGCTGAGCCAATGCCACAAAACCCCAAATCTAAATGATTCCTCCAATCATGAATGTAAAAGTTGTTGTTAGGTGCCATCACATCAGTGTCTGACTCATAGCAACCCTATGTAGGAAAGATGAAACACTATTGTCAGTGCTTCTCTACTATTCATAGGGTTTACAATGGCTGATTGATTTTTGGGAGGGTGTTGCCAGGTCCTTCTCCTAAGCCTGCAGCACCTGGTATTCCCAGGCGGTCTCCCATCCAAGTACTAACCAGGCCCAATCCTGCTTAGCTTCTGAGATCTGAAGGGATCAGACACCACAGTGGTATGGCCTCAAGCTTACAGAAGACAATAGGGAAAAGAAAATCACACCACCATAAAGATGACTCTCCCTATTCAGCTAGGCCCTCCACTCTAAGCAAGCCCCCATTTCCATGTTCTCATTCTTCCATGTTCTAGCACATGCAGTTTTCTCCATTTAGAGAGCCTTTCCTGACTTCCACCTGGCAAAGGTTGACTTACCTTCCAGTGGATACCTCAGGCACCATCTCTTCTGTGAAGTCCTTCTCAATCTCTTCCCAATGCTCCTAGACAGAATTAAAAGTTCTGGGATACCCTGGTGAAGGTCTTATCAACACTATGTTGTAAGTATTTATTTGATTCACTTGCTTATTTCCTCCATTACATTATGGATTTGTTTGTGTGTTTGTTTGTTTTTGAAAAGAAGGATGTTTTCTTCTCATTTTCATCCTAAGGAGGAAGCAAAATGCCTGACAACTAAGTTTTTTTTTAAATAAGCAAGTAGATAAATGTATAAGACAATGAATAAAACACCAGCCCTAACTCTTTCTATCAAGAGTTTTTAAACAAGACACTAAATGAGTTTCAGTATCTGTTTCATTATGTTCCGTTATTATGAAAAAAAAGTATACCTATGACATTGAATGATTGAGGTAGTGCCTTGGAGCATAGCATAAATGGAGAACCCATCATGATAATCAGTTTTGTACTCTCATTAATTAAATGCTCATAACATATCATACATTCAGACGAAGCAACTATTTCTACTTTGTAATATTAGCTCTGATGCAAATTTTTTTTAAATTTTTAATATTTTTAACATTTAATTTTTAATATTTAATTTAATAAAAAATATTAAAAATTTTTTTAATGTAGTACTTGGGGCAGAACCCAGGCCTCATGCATGCTAAGTAAGTGCTTTACCACTGAGCTGGATCCCCATCCCCTTTTTATTTATTTTTATTTTATTTTAATTTTTGAGACAGGGTTTCACTTAATTGCACATGCTGCCTCTGGCCTGAAACTTGTAATCCACCTGCCCCAGCCTCCTGCATCACTGAGATTACTGGTGTGCACTGCCACATCAGGTTTCTGAAGCAATTCCTATTTACAGTAGTCAAATTTCACAACCCGCAAGTTATTTATGTTATTTCCTGCTACAGAATTTTTATTGGAAAATTAATATACAAAATAATAAATCAAAGAATTAAACAAGCCAGCAAGGTATATGCCCATAATCCCAGCAACTAAGAAGGCTGAAGAAGGAGGATTGTGAATTTGAGGTGAGAAGCAGACTGTATAACTTAGTGCAACCTTGTCTCAAAATAAAAGAATAAAAAAGGCCTAGGGGTGTGGCTCAGGGGACTGAATACTTGACTAGTATGCACAAGGCCTTGGGTTTCAACTACCCAGTATTGCAAGAAAAAAAAAAATTAACCAATATACTGGGGAAATTTGAATCAAATCTCTTTAGTTGCAGTACTGGAGGGTTGTGCATATTTTGCAAGTGCTCTACCACTGAGCTCTACCCCCAACCCCTTTTTTATTTTTTATCTTGAGACAAGGTCTTGCTAAGTTGCACAGGCTGTCTCTCGCCTGGAACTTGCAATCCTCCTGCCTCTGTCTCCTGGGTTACTGGGATTATAAGCATGAGCCAATGCGGCTGACCAAACCATTCTTTAGTACACATTATGACATAAATATTTTTCATACATGCAAAAGTTCCTATGCCTAAACACTGCTTCTTTGTTTCCACAGACACACACTGCACAGAATACTATGGACAGGTATTATGTCCAGCACTAAAGATACAACAGTGAATAAAATAGGCCTTACCTTGATGAAACTAATGGCCTAGTCATTTTCTGTGTGTGGTTGTTTGGGTAGCATATTCCAGGTCTCTCATTCTCACTTGTGCTTCCTCCCCTTCTCCCTCCCCCTCCTCCTCCCTCTCTATCTCTTTCCCCACTAGAATTTTCCTTAGCAGTTACTACTAAATATTGCAATATACCTGGTACACTTTGTAAGGCACCAGAGCAATAAAAGGGGAAAAGAATTATAATCAAGCAGTGTTTTCTCTAATCATGACACATAAGGCTGAGACCTCGGAGTATCTTTACCCACAAGATAGGAGATAGGGACCTGTTATTATTTTGTACCTTTTCTATTTTTAAAAGAAAAATCATACTCACTGTCCATACTAATGAACCCTTTGTTCCTATTTTTTTTTTTTTCACATTCCTCTATCTATCTGTACTTTGTCTACCACCATACCACCTTGGCATTTGATCCCATCTGATCTCAGAAGTTAAGCAGGGTCAGCCTGTTTAGTCCTTGGATGGGAGCCCACCTGGGAATCCTGGGTGCTATAGGCTTGGGAGCCTGCAGCGGTAGCCCTGTGGCATCCGATCCCGTCAGATCTCGGAAGCTAAGCAGGGTCGGGCCTGGTTAGTACCTGGATGGGAGACCGCCTGGGAACACCAGAAGCTGTAGGCTTGGGAGAAGGACCTGTCAACCCCCCTCCCAAAAAATCAATCTGCCATTGAAAACCCTATGAACAGCAGAGAAGCACTGACAATAGTGTTTCCCCTGTTGTACAGAGGGTCGCTATGAGTCAGAAACCGACTCGATGGCACCTAACAACAACAACAACATAGGCTTGGGAGAAGGACCTGGCAATCCACTCCCAAAACTATTAGCCATGGAAAACCTTACAAACAGCAGAGAGGCACCGACAGTGTAGGGCACGGCACAGTGTTGGGGAGTGTTTCATTCTGTTTTACATAGGGTTGCTATGAGTCAGAGTTAGATGTTAACAGCACCTAACAACAACAACCTGTACTTTAGAACTGTAAAGGACATACACAGGCATTTCTATATACAATACAGAGCAACAGAAAGTCCTAGTTCAGATGCTGGCTCTGCTACTTACTAACCCCCATCCAACCCCCTAACCAACACTAATTCTTCTTTAAGGAAAAATACTTCTTGAAGGTAAAATACAGATGCCAATAATGTGATCTTATGATGTAATAAAAACTTATATTCGGTCTTTGTCCCAGTTCCTGGCACAGAGTTCCTAAAACCCTTGGAATCCCCCAAGCAATACAAGTATCTGGTATGCTAATGAAATAACTTGGGGCTAGGGCTTCTAGATAGCATCTGGATATGGGATAGCCATAAGAAAGACCAAGACATCTAGAGAGTTGGAACTTTCATCCCTACCTCGAGGTCTCCAAGGAGGGTAAAACAAGTGGAGACTGAGGCAATCACCAATGGCCAATGATTTAATCAATCATGCCTATGTAATGGAACCTCTATAAAAACCCTAAACTACGGACTTAGGACAGCTGCTTGATTGGGGGGTACTTATCAAATGCTGGGAGACCAGAATGCCTGGAGAGGCCACTGAAGCTCCAGGCTGCCTACTTCCTCCACACCTTGCCCTAGACATCTCTTTCATTTAGCTGCACACCACTCAACACAACATTCTGACACCAGATGTGTGGGAGTACTTCCCCACACACAGGGCAGTTCTCCAGGGGACACCAGCTGTGTGTCCTCTCATTCAACTCAATTCCCACAGTCTAAGTCCCACAAGACTGCCTCCTCCTTCAGATGCCAATTAGTTACCAACTATTCTTTAGACTGACCAGCTACAAATCCAAGGTTAATGCTAGTCCCCTCCTTAGGTTGGATTAATTTGCAAGAGCGGTTCATAATTCAAGGAAATACATTACCTACATGCTAAGAGGGTGGCACACCAGAGACCATGGGACAGAAGTTCCTGTGCTCAGAACCCATCTATACCTTGCCCTATATACCTACCTCTTCAACTGTGTCATTTATGAATAAAACAGTAAGTGCAAAGTGCTTATTTATCCCTTATAACTGAATCCCCAAGAGGTGGTCATAGGAACCTCTGATATATAGCTGGCTGCTCAGTGTATAAGAAGACTAGGATCTGTGATGGGTATCTGAAGTAGGTGAAGTCTTTGGGGACTGTGCCCTTGATTTATGGGGTGTGATGGTAACTTGAAGTAGTGTCAGAATTGAATTGTTGGACACCCCACTGATAGTCAGAGACTTGGAGATTAGCTGGTTGGTATGGAAAAACTCTACACATTTGTTGTCAGAATTGATGTGAGTGGAAATAGACCATAGTAAATAATAACACAATTTGTGAGGATTAGATCACATACGTTATTTCATGAACTCCCAGCATTTTTCAAATGTTAGTAGCTTTCTTTGAATAATTTAGTGGGTTGAAATGTTTACTTATCTGCTCTATCTCTTCCCAGCGATCAGTTCAGTGCAAAAGCATGAATATCTTTTCCCTAGTTAATACATGCCAGCATTTAACCTGCCCAACATCTGGAAATCCTTCCAGCTAACTCTCTTAAAGCCTTCAAGTTTGTTTTAGTGCTCATTTTCACATGGTCCATTTTTGCTGAAAAGTAAAATATTCATAGTTTACTGCTTCTTTATAATAATTTTCTTATATACTGAAGCATTACTAAGTCATCTATATCCTTTTGCTTTTACAATGTAATTAAGTCTAGTTCTCTAACTTTTCCTTGTAAGTTCTATTTAAAGACAGTTTAATATTTCTCTTTTAAGTTTTAGAGAGATATAATTCCTTCCATGTATAATTAAAGTGCCCCAACATCTTTACAGAACATACATGCCTTGGATAAAAGGCAAAATAAAATGAAACATATGATAAACATCCACATGTTAATACATAGAACTGGAATGTGTTATAACAGAAATGTGCCCCTAATCATGGAGAAAGTAGAGTACATTTGGCAGATAAGTTGAGTGAATGTAACTTTTCTTACAAGAAAGTCCAATTTAGCTATCAATTGAAATTCTGTTTTTGTTCCTTTTGTTATATCTCACTTTGGTTCAGAAAAGATTTAAAGCTGCTTATTCTGTAATTTAGTACTACAAAATTCCAGAGCCTTAAGCTTTCCAATATGAATTTTTGTACTGTCAGTTGCTTCTAACTTGACACTTTACATGTAATTGTGTCATGATACCTTTTATTTACAAACAACTCCTGAGATAGGTATCTGTTAAGTACCAAAGAAATTTTTTAAATGCATAGAATAATTTCTGAAACTTTTAGAGAAGAGAAAAACTTTCCAAATAAGTTGTCCAATTATTAAATAATTTTATCTGAACACCAAGTGAGTTCATCATCTCAACTCTGACAGTCTTCAGGTAAATTCCATGCACTTAACATCTTTTGATGAATCCCATACCCTTAAAAAAATGTTCAGAGAAGAAAAATATGCAGACTTGTGAAATAAGTTTCTAAATGACTAGTAATTCTAGGATAATAAACCTCATATTAACCAGGTTTCTCAAAAGTACACTTTTCTACTAGCAGAGGTTTATTAATTAAAATAAATTTTGCCCACCTGTGAGTGCTGCAAGCATGTGCAGCAATAGTCTTTGGGGGAAAGGGCTGTTTTCAAACAAAGGTAGAAGGAAACAGTCAAAGAGTAAGAATGTGTATTTTTTCTACATATGAAAACAATAATGCAGCCAAGTGTGGTGGTGCACACTTGAAATCTCAGCCCTTGGGATTATAAGGCAGGAGGACTGAGAGTTCAAGGCCAACCTTCATAGTAAGATCCTGACACAAAACAAAACAAAATACCATGAAAACAGCAGTGCACAGTACTCATTAGCACCCACAAATAAAGTCATAATCTATGCAAATAAATTGAGAGATATATCTTTAGGACGGAATCAGTTCATAGATTATAGTGTAAGAAAGAAAACTTAACCATGGGTTTTGTTTTTTTTTAATTTATTCAAGATGAATAAACTTCAGCTGTGTGCCATGGTACATGTCTGTAATCCCAGCAACTCAGAAGTCTGAGGATAGAGGATCATGGGTTTGAGGCCAGAGGCAGCCTGATTCAAGATAAAAAATATAAAACAGACTGGAACAGCAGTGCAGTGGTAGAGTATTTGTCTAGCATGCATAAATCCCTGGGTTCAATACCCAGGTACTACCAAAAGAAAAAAAAACACAAAAACTTCAAAATGATAAGAAAAGTCAAAGAATATATATGAAAACTAAAGCATCGAGAGGGACCACCAAGGACACACTGTGTATGGTTTTATGCTTACATCAAGTAGTTGATTATCTGATGTTATTACAATTACACAAATTGTTTTTGAAAGGCAATAATTTATGATATGAGCTGATATCATTTCTCAATTACCTACTTGGAAAGAACATTCACCACTCAGTATATAGTGATAAAATTACTGTCACATATTCATACATATGTGAACTGTTGTTACCTATAAATAAATCTTGGGAAGAATTATTCTAAGACAAACTTTTTGATAGTTAAAGCATATAGAACTAGATACTTAGCTCATTTCTATACTTCCATTTATGTAAATCAGAGATATTTCTTCTGATAAATTGACACTGGACCTAAAAAATTATTTTTAAAGTCTTGTTTTTCAAGAAGCATTATTAGTTTCTTAGTTATTTTTGAAATGCTTTTATCTTATTTTAAATATAAAATGATAATATATTCATACAGTATGTAGAAAACCAAAGAAAACATATTTCTGATATAAAATGTAACACTCCAATGAAATTAATGTGAGCTTTTAAATTTTATATTTATGTATACCAAGTTTTAAAATAGCCCATTCCTATTAAATAATTCCCCCACACGTCTGTCAGTTTGCCGCACTGTGGGGGCTTGTGTGTTGCAATGAGACTGAAAGCTCTGCCACTGTAACCTCGGACATGAGCAAGGTTACCCATGGTGGAGAGGTTTTTCAGCTGAGCTTCCAGACTAAGACAGACTAGGGAGTAGGACCTGCCAAGCCACTCCTGAAACAACTAGCCATTGAAAATCCTATGGATAGCAAAGAAACACTGTCAGATATAGTGCCAGAAAATGAGGCCCCCAGGTTGGAAGGCACTCAAAAGACTACTGGGGAAGAGTTGCCTCTTCCAAGTAGAGTCTACCATGATGACGGAAATGGAGTAAAGCCCCAGGGTGCTCAACTTGCTGATGTGGCACGACTCAAAATGAGGAGAAACATCCATTAATAATTGGAACGTGGAATGTACGTAGTATGAACCTAGGAAAATTAGAAATCATTAAAAGAGAAATGGAGCGCATAAACATTGACATTCTAGGCATCCAGGAGCTAAAATGGACCGGCATAGGCCATTTTGAGTCAGACAATCATATGGTCTACTATGCTGGGAATGATAAACTCAAGAGAAATGGGGTTGCATTCATCATCAAAAAAGACATTTCAAGATCAGTCATGAAATACAATGTTGTCAGTGATAGAATAATATCCATACGCCTACAAGGAAGGCCAGTTAATATGACTACTATTCAAATTTATGCACCCACCACTATGGCCACAAATGAAGAAAGGGAAGACTTCTATCAGCTTCTGCAATCTGAAATAGATCAAACATGCAATCAAGACATACTGATAATCACTGGTGATGGGAATGCAAAGGTTGGAAACAAAGAAGTAGGCTCAGTAGTTGGAAAACATGGTCTTGGTGACAGAAATGAAGCTGGAGATCGCATGATAGAATTTTGTCAGACCAATGACCTTTTCATTGCAAATACATTTTTTCAACATCATAAACAGAGACTATACACATGGACTTCACCAGATGGAATATACAGGAATCAAATTGACTACATATGTGGAAAGAGAAGATGGAAAAGCTCTATACAAAATGTCAAAACAAGACCAGGTGCTAACTGTGAATCAGACCATCAACTTCTCATATGCAAATTCAAACTGAAGCTGAAGAAAATTAGAACAAGTATATGAGAGCCACAGTATGACCTTGAGTATATCCCACCTGAGTTCAGAGACCACATCAAAAATAGGTCTAATGCATTAGACACAAATGATAGGAGACCAGAAGAGTTGTGGCATGACATAAAAGATATCATTCAAGAAGGAAGCAAAAAGTTCTTTAAAAGACAAGAAAAAAAGAAAAGACCAAATTACATGTCAAAAGAGACACTGGACCTTGCCCTCAAACATCCAGCAGCTAAAGCAAAAGGAAGACATGATGAAGTTAAGGAACTACACAGAAGATTTCAGAAGGCAGCTCAAGAAGACAAAAACAAATGTTATAATGACATGTGCAAGGAGCTGGAGGCAGAAAACCAAAAGGGAAGAACAGGCTCTGTTTCTCAAGCTTAAGGAAGTGAAGAAAAAATTCAAGCCTCGAGTGGCAGTAGTGAAAGATTCTACAGGGAAAATATTAAATGATGCAGGAAACATCAAAAGAAGATGGGAAGAATACACAAAGTCATTATACAAGAAAGAATTGATAGATTACCAACCATTCCAAGAGGTTGCATATGAAGAGGAACCAATGGTGTTGAAGGACCAAGTGGAAGCTGCCTTGAAAGAATTGGTGAAACACAAGGCTCCAGCAATTGATGGGATACCAATAGAGATGTTTCAACAAACAGATGCAGCACTGGAGGTGTTAACATGTTTATGCTAATAGATTTGGAAAACAGCTACTTGGCCAACTGACTGGAAGAGATCCATATTTGTGCCTATTCCCAAAAAAGGGGATCCAAATGAATGTGCAAACTATTGGACAATATCATTAATATCACATACCAGCAAAATTCTACTAAAGATCATTCAGAAGTCATTGCAGCAGTATATAGACAGGGAATTACCGGAAAATCAAGCAGATTCAGAAGAGGGCGAGGAACCAGGGACATCATTGCTGATGTCAGGTGGACATTAGCTGAAAGCAGAGAATATCAGGAAGATGTCTATCTATGTTTTATTGACTACGCAAAAGCATTTGATTGTGTGGATCATAACAAATTATGGATAACACTTCGGAAAATGGGAATACCAGAACACCTAATTGTGCTCATGAGAAATCTGTATGTGAACCAGGAGGCAGTTGTTCGAATAGAACAAGGAAACACTGAGTGGTTTAAAGTGGAGAAAGGTGTGTGTCAGGGCTGTATACTTTCACCCTATCTCTTCAATTTATACACTGAGCAAATAATCCGAGAAGCTGGACTTTATGAGGTAGAACGTGGCATCAAGATTGGAGGAAGACTCATTAACAACCTGCGTTATGCAGATGACACAACTCTGCTTGCTAAAACTGAAGAGGATTTAAAACATTTACTGATGAAGATCAAAGATCATAACCTTCAATATGGGTTATGACTAAACATCAACAAAACAAAAATCCTTATGACTGGGTCAGCACACAACTTCACAATAAATGGAGAAAAGATTGAGGTTGTCCAAGATTTTGCTTTGCTTGGCTCTATAATCAACACCCGTGGAAGCAGCAGTCAAGAAATCAAAAGACGCATTGCTCTAGGAAAAGCTGTGGCAAAAGATCTCTTTAGAGTATTGAAAAGCAAAGATGTCACATTGAAGA
>VMDO01033402.1:0-17986 GCA_007922755.1 Pedetes capensis
TTTTCTCTATTTTCAATTTTCTCCTCTCTGCCTCCTTTGGGTTTATTTTGCCCTTCTTTCTGTAGTTTCTGAAGTCAGACATTTACATTATTGACGTGTGAACTTTATTCTTTTCTAATATAAAGAATTCATGATAGATATTTTCCTCTAAGGACTTCTTTAAAAACATCTATTAATTTTGACTTTTTTGTATTTTCATTTTAATTTACTGCAAAATGTTTTCTAATTTACTTTTGTACTTCTTCTTTGACCAATGGATTATTGTTTAATTTTCAAGTATTTGGAGATTTTCCTATTGTGTTTCTACTACTGTTTTTATTTAATTCCATTATGGACAGAGAACATACAGTGTAAGATTTTAATTCTTTTGCATTTGTTAAATTTTGTTTTATGATTGAAAATGTCTACTTGAAAAATGTTCTAAGTGTTTCTTAAAAGAATTTATAAGTGTATTCTGCTGTTATTGGGAGTATTGTTCTATAAATATCAACTAGAAAGTTAGTTGATAATATTATTCAGTTATTCTGTATTCTTGATGATTTGCTATGTAAAATATTCTATAAATTACTGAGGGAGAAGTGCTGATGTTCTCAATTTCAACTGTACATTTGTCTTTATCTTCTTTCAGTCTATTAACTTTTTGCTTCATATTTTTGAATCTCTTTTGTTGAGTGTATACACATATAGAAATTTTATGTCTTAGAAAATCAAACCTTGTTCTCATCGTTCCTTTTTATTCCTGAGAATTATCTTTACTCTGAAGTGTAATTTGTCTGGTTTTAAAATGGTCACTCCTAGTTTCTCTTGATTAGTGCTTTCATATTATACCTTTTCCCATCTTTTTACGTTTAAGTTACTTATGAAATCTATGCAGAGTTTTTGCAGGCATGCTTAGAAAGTCATTATCAACTCCATGATTATGAACAATTCTCTCATTATTCCTAATGTTTCAGGATTTGAATTTAAATCTTTGGTTCATTTGGAATTTATTTTGTATGAGATATGAGGAAAGAGCCCATCATCTTACTTTTTTTTTTGGCTAGGTGGTTTACTTGTTCCAAAAACATTTTTTACTAAGAGTATCTTTTCCTTATTGATATGAACAGCTGTTACAAATACAGATGCTCTTCAACGTACAGTGCAATTAAATCTTGATTAAACCCATCATAAATTTAAAATACTGTAAGACTGAATTATTTGTATAAAAATGTGTATGTGGGGCATCGCCCTGCCACTGGACTCGCTCCAGCCGTGAGCAGGAACCAGCGGCCAAAGAACCGTCCTCTGGTGAGGGGTAGCTGGACTTCCAGGAGCAGTGATGCCCAGAAAGGAGGCTTATGCCCAAGGCTGCTCTGAGGATCCTTGAAAAAGGCAGGCTCAGAGACTTGTGCCCACAGAGGCCCCTTGCTTCTTTTTTTCCCAAGGAAGACGCTGACTCCGAATGCTCTTCAGTTCTTTATTTCTTCCTCGTCTGTCTGGGTCAATGGAATGGACCCAGACTGCTCCGTGTTCCACCCTTATATACTCTTCTGGGGCTCGCCGGGGACCAATCAGAGGCAGTCACCCCATACGGATTTCAGCCAATCAGAGGGTGTTTCCAGAACACTCCAATCAGGAGCTGTTCTGGGGTTTGTAAACAGCCAATCAGTGTCGAGGGGGTGAGGCAAGGGAATAGACGCCAGCGCCATCTTGGGGAGCTCGAGGACCCTGAGTTCCCAGATGTAGGGCAAAGGTGATTGCCTGGGGAACAAGCCTCAGTCCTCCAAGGGAGCCTAGATAGGCCCTGGGGACAACTGCCTTTCTAGGTAGTGCCATACAGGGGTAACTAAAATATAATTTTGTGTTCATGTGTACATGATGTACCTCTGGAAATATACATAAGAAACTGATAGAAGAGAAATAGCCTGTTGGGTAGAATTCTAGATGTTTTAGCAACAAGGATGAGCAATATCCTTTGCATATTTTTTCAGATTTTGAATTTCATTTCAAGTGTGTGTATTCATTATTCAACTGTTTTGTTTTTGTTAAAAAGACCAGAAAAGAAGTTATAGCTGAACTTTGAAGCTATGTAGTCCTCACTTTGTGACCCTACCCTATCATGCAGGTGCAGCTATATGATGAATTTCATTGTGCACAATGAAAATGACTAGCTCCATTTTAAAGAGCAGAAATCCTGTTTCTTTCCTTTCTCAGTCTCTACTTGAACCTTTCATGGTGTTTCTTTTTGCTGTTGAATGATGTGCTCCCTTAGGAGTGTGGACACATTTAGAGTAAGAGAATGTCCTACTAGGTGCCCAGGGTCCCTTCCCTGTGTCTTGGACTCTCAATTTTACCCTTTCCTGCACCAATATCCAACCCTTTCCCAGAGGGTGAAGTACAGAAAAATAAGAAGAGGGATGACGATCTGGGGTGGTGAGTGGGCAGCCAAAAATCTGTTCTAGAAAGTTGAGGAGGTGGAGGGAGGCACATCATAGTGAGTCGAGGTTCCACATCGCTAACACATGTCTCATTTAATTTCACTTATGAAACACAAATTTAAAGAAAAATAGGTAAGTATTTGAAGACAACACAACTAGCCCAGAAGCTTGTGGACCCATTCGGAGCATGAGGTCATGTGGAACCACAAAGAGTGTAGGCCCATGAAGCTGGAACTGCTACCCTGTCCTACCTGCACGCCATCATTTAGCTTCCCTAGGGTCACACTTTCCTCATCAGCAATGTAAAAAAAAAAAAAAAAAAAAACAACTCATAGGGTTTTTGTGTGACTTAAATAAAGTATTACAGGAAAATGTTTAGCATAATATCTGGCACAGCATAAAGAATCAGTACATATAAAATATAATTATTAAATAATTATGGAGATTATGATTGGTATTATATTATTAATTAACAATTAATAAATATACAAGACACATAAATTGTGAAACACTTTATTAAAATAGTGTAAAGGTAATATAATGAGCACATGCAAATATTCCAAAGATATAATTTTAGGTGAATTAATGTGTCCCAGTCCAGCCTTGAAGTCCAAATACACAGCTGTACAATCAACTGAAAATAATATCAGCAAGTTCAGAACTAATTTGAATCTAATTTGAACATTTTGAAGCCAACTTGGTAAAAGTCAATCTTAGTAAAGGACAAATGGTTCTCAGAAGCAAGATTAAGTATCTGACTCCCCATGGCAGCCATCTCCCATGGGAAGTACAGAAAAAAATTTTTAAATGCTTGTACTGGAATGAGTTGAGGGTTCAGGCTTGAATTCTGTTTGAATCTCTGCTATCTACACATAGGAGTTAAAGTCAAACCCAAACACATAGAATTTAAAGTCAAACCCAAATGGAACCAGAACCCTCTAAATTTTAACGTACTGAACTTGCACTCAAACCTGAACCCAATTTTTCATAGGTTTTGAAGCGTGTTGTCTTCTAGAAGTAGATTCCTATTTCAGGGAGTCTTTCTTTTCTCTCTCCCCCTCCCTCCCCTCTCCTCTCTTCTCCTTTCCTCTCCTTTCATTTTTCTCTCTTTTGTCTCTTTCCCCCTCTTTCTTGGTCTCTCATATGACCTTTACAGAGTAGATTCTTTTGTCCAAGTGTACTTGGCCTAAGTATTTGCATTTTCCATGTTTAACAATAAAACCCCATTGATCTCACTGTTAACAGTTATTTCTCATTGACATTGTAGAATATCAATAAATGCTAAGGAAAGTGATGCTAATGGAATTATGATCACAATTCAGGTCATGAAAAGCAACTTGATGTTATGGAAAAAGTAATGGCTTACTTTCTCTTTTTCCTTTTTCCTACTTAGAAAGAAAAATTTTAAGAACTTTATTTAAAAATCAGTCCTATTCCATCCCAAATTTCTAATAGGCTTGTTAGTCCTATATAGTTTTTTCCCTCTTCCTGAGTTTTATTCTATTATTATTATTGTTATTATATATATATATATTTTTTTTTTTTTGTGGTACTGGGGGTTGAACCCTGGGCCTTGCGCCTGCATGCTTTGCAAGTGATGGACCAATGACCTGTGCCCCCAGCCCATTTGTTTTTACTTTTTTTTTTGAGACAGGGTCTCACTAAGTTACGCAGACTGCCTGTGGTCTCGAACTTGCAATCCTCCCATCTCTGCCTCCCAAGATGCTGAGATTACAGGCATGTACCACCGCACCCGGCATATGTAGCATATCCATATATGCTACAAACCCAATAATACTTTGTTGTAATTGTTACTCTACATAATGAGGGGCCTTGTAAAGAAGCTCACACATGAAAGATGAGCAATTATGTATTTATAGTGTTTGTAAACACTAACTTAAATTTTTTTTTTCGGTGCTGAGGATTGAATTTAGGGCCTTATTCATGCTAAATCTATGCTCTACCACTGTGATACTTCCCTAGCCCTGTTGTACTATTCAACTTACCACTTCTGATTCTTATTTGTTCATGTCAATTTGAGTTACCATTGGTGTCATTCCTTTACTCCAATAAGCTTTGCACCTCTCCACTTCTCGTGTGCCATTATTGGACATTATAGTGAATTTTAAATGTTATAGTCCTAACAATAAAATTGTACCTCCCTTTTTTTGTGGTACTAATGGGTTGAACCTGGAGCCTTACACATACCAGGCAAGGGCTCCACCACTGAACCATACCCCCAGCTCCTTTTTACTCTCATTTTATTTGTGAGACAAAGTCTCACTATCTTGTGCAGGATGCCTTTCTTCTCAAACCAGTGATCCTCCTGCCTTCTGAGTCACTGGGATTACAGGAGTGTACCAGGGCACCTAGATTTTTTATATATATAACTAATTTTTAAATGAGAAGTAATTTTTAAATGAGATTTTAAATGAGAACTAATTTTTAAGAGAAGAAAGGTTAGACATGGTACATGCTGTAATCCCCATACTCAGGAAGCTGAGGCAAGAGGATCAAGAGTTTGAGGCTAGTCTAGACTACATAGTGAGTTCCAGGTCAGCCAGGGTGACATAGCAAGATCCTATGTCAAAGAAACGAAAGGGGGGGGGGGAGAAGAAGGAGGAGGAGGAGGATAGAAAAATAGGAATCTATATAGATATATTATATAGTTTCTTTTAGCAGTTATTTTTTTTCTTGTGGATCCTATGTGCTCTGTGGGGTCACTTGCTTTTTACACAAAGAAGTTCTTTATTATTTATTATTAGGTATATCTACTAGCAGTGAGTGTTTGCAGTTTTTAAAGTACATAAATGTCTTCATTTTGCTTTTATTTTTAAACAGTAATTTTTTATCTTGGGATCTTTACTATTTCTTTCAACAAATACGTTTGGGCATAAACTGTCTAAGATGTGGTCCCTACAGTTGAATAGTTTATGATCTGGTTGTTTTTGCAATAAAATTAAAGCTACTTTTCCTGGATGTAAGATTCTTTATTTATTTATTTTTCTTTTGGCACTTTGAATAAATAATCCGACTGTCATGGCTTCCATTATTTCTAATAAAAAGTCAGTTGATAATATTATTAGGATCACTTGTATAATGCTTCTTCATTTCACTATTTTTTCTTTTGTCTTTTAGCATTTTTCTGCTTATGACTATCTTTGCATTTATACATACTTGGAATTCATTGAGCTTCTTGGATGTGTAGATTAATTTTTTAAATCAAAAATTGGAATTTCTCAGTCATTTCTTTGAATATTTTCTATACCTTTTTTCTCCCATCTTATTTGTGTATCAGTGAGCTTAATGGTATCACAGCTTTTTTCTGAGTCTCTGTTCATTTTTTCAATTCCTCTTTCTTCTTGTCACTCAAATTGGAAGATCAAATTGTTCTATCTTTGTGTGTGTGTGTGTGTGTGTGTGTGTGCGTGTGTGTGTGTGTGTGTGTGTGTTACTGGAAATTAAACCCAGGGTCCTCTGCTAGGCAAGCACTCTACCACTGAGTCACAACTCCAGCCCTTTATTATTTTTGTTATGAAACAGAGTCCGCTCTGTGCAGGCTGCCTCTGGCCTCTAACCTGTAATCCTCTTGCCTCAGTCTCCCAAGGAGCTGATATTACTTATGTGTACTACCATGCCTGGCACAATTGATCTATCTTCAAGTTTGTTGATTATTCCTTCTGCCAGCTCAAGTCTCCCATTGAGTTCTTCTCATGAATTTCTCACTTCTTTTATTGTACTTTTTAACTCCAAAATACCTACTTTGTTTTATAATTTTTCTCTTTATTGATAGAAATATCACCAACATGGTTTCCTGTGATTCTTTGAATTTATTTGTAATGCTTGTTTAAAATTTTGTCCGCTAAATCTGATATCTGGGCCATCTCACTGGCAATTTTTGTTGCCCCCTTTTAATTCCTATGCTTGAGTGACATGTTCCTGTTTCTTTGCATGTCTCATAATTTTTGGATAATGCATTCTCTTTTTTCATGATCTCTTGTTTAAGCAGTCTGTCTCTCTTGGTATCATCCCCTGCTATGAGGCTTTTAATTGCTGGCTGATTTGCTTTATTGTTTTTAATAATACCCTGGGTAATAAATTACTACACAGCATGATCCAATTAAATTCGACCCCTCTCTGGGGATAGTTTTTGAAGCTTACCTCTGAAGTTCCTTCTGACTCCAGGAACACTTTTACTATATGTCATTTTCCCTGGTCCTCTTTAGAAAACTAGCTGGATTGTGGTTTGTTTTGTTGTGTTTCTGGATTTACCAGACTGTTGTTAATGCTTACTGCCAAAAACTCCATTGTTTTTGAGATTCTCCTTAGGCTTGAATTTATAACACTCTAGTCAAAATAAAGGTAGTTTTACCATGGAGAACTTTAAAGCTCTCTGTTCTTATGGACAGTCTTGTCCCTTGGCTCAATTGCTGCACTACTGTTCTAGAGCTTGCATTGGGGACAATGGACTACCTTTCTACCTGATTTGTGAGTTGAGCACTAAGAGAAGGGGAGCAGTAATCCATGGTCTTATTGGTTTCCTTATCCCAATGTGAAACCTGTAGTATATAAACAAACATGAATAAGAGATATTAAGACACCAGTATTTTGGGCTTGCTATACCTGATATCCCCCATACGTCTGTCAGTTTGCTGCACTGTGGGGGCTTGCGTGTTGCAATGAGGCTGAGAGCTCTGCCACTGGTATCTCAGATATGAGCAAGGTTACCCATGGAGGACAGGTTTTCAGCTGAGCTTCCAGACTAAGACAGACGAGGGAGTAGGACCTGGCGAACCATTCCCGAAACAACTAGCCATTGAAAACCCTATGGGTAGCAAAGAAACACTGTCAGATATAGTGCCAGAAAAAGAGTCCCCCAGGTTGGAAGGCACTCAAAAGACTACTGGGGAAGAGTTGACTCCTCAAAGTAGAATCTACTGTGATGATGGAAATGGAGTAAAGTCCCAGGTACCTCCATTGGCTGATGTGGCATGACTCAAAATGAGGAGAAACAACTGTAAACATCCATTAATAATTAGAACATGGTATGTACATAGTATGAATCTAGGAAAACTGAAATCGTTAAAAGAGAAATGGAGCGCATAAACATTGACATTCTAGGCATCAGTGAGCTAAAATGGACTGGCATAGGCCATTTTGACTCAGACAATCATATGGTCTACTATGCTGGGAATGATAAACTCAAGAGAAATGGGGTTGCATTCATCATCAAAAAAGACATTTCAAGATCTGTCCTGAAATACAATGTTGTCAGTGATAGAATAATATCCATATGCCTACAAGGAAGGCCAGTTAATATGACTATTATTCAAAATTATGCACCCACCACTAAGGCCAAAAATGAAGAAAGGGAAGACTTGTATCAGCTTCTGCAATCTGAAATAGATCAAACATGCAATCAAGACATACTGATAATCACTGGTGACTGGAATGCAAAGGTTGGAAACAAAGAAGAAGGCTCAGTAGTTGGAAAATATGGTCTTGGTGACAGAAACGAAGCTGGAGATCGCATGGTAGAATTTTGTCAGACCAAGGACCTTTTCATTGCAAATACATTTTTTCAACAACATAAATGGAGACTATACACATGGATTTCACAAGATGGAACATACAGGAATCAAATTGACTACATATATGGAAAGAGATGATGGAAAAGCTCTATACAAAATGTGAAAACAAGACCAGGTGCTGACTGTGGATCAGACCATCAAGTTTTCATATGCAAGTTCAGACTGAAGCTGAAGAAAATTAGAACAAGTATACGAGAGCCATGGTATGACCTTGAGTATATCCCACCTGAGTTCAGAGACCACCTCAACAATAGGTTTAATGCATTAGACACAAATGATAGGAGACCAGAAGAGTTGTGGCATGTCATAAAAGATATCATTCAAGAAGGAAGTAAAAAGTTCTTACAAAGACAAGAAAAAAAGAAAAGACCAAATTACATGTCAAAAGAGACAGTAGAACTTGCCCTTGAATGTTGAGCAGCTAAAGTAAAAGGAAGACATGATGAAATTAAGGAACTAAACAGAATATTTCAGAAGGCAGCTTGAGAAGACAAAAACAAATATTATAATAACATGTGCAAGGAGCTGAAGGCAGAAAACCAAAAGGGAAGAACATGCTCTGTGTTTCTCAAGCTTAAGGAAGTAAAGAAAAGATTCAAGCCTCTAGTGGCAGTAGTGAAAGATTCTACAGGGAAAATATTAAATGATGCAGGAAACATCAAAAGAAGATGGAAAGAATACACAGAGTCATTATACAAGACAGAATTGGTACATGACCAACCATTCCAAGAGGTTGCATATGAAGAGGAACCAATGGTGTTGAAGGACGAAGTGGAAGCTTCCTTGAAAGAACTGGCAAAACACAAGGCTCCAGGAATTGATGAGATACCAATAGAGATGTTTCAACAAACAGATGCAGCACTTGAGGGGTTAACATGTTTGTGCCAACAGGTTTGTAAAACAGCTCCTTGGCCAACTGACTGGAAGAGATCCATATTTGTGCCTATTCCCAGAAAAGGGGACCCAACTGAATGTGCAAGCTATTGGACAATATCACTAATGCCGCACACAAGCAAAATTCTACTAAAGATCATTCAGAAGCGGCTGCAGCAGTATATAGACAGGGAATTACCAGAAAATCAAGCGGGATTCAGAAGAGGGCGGGGAACCAGGGACATTATTGCTGATGTCAGTTGTATCAGGAAACAAGACAAGAGCCTAAAAAAATTTACCTACAGCAGCCCAGTATTAGAATCATCAGATGTGGGTGGAGAAATAATTATGATTAATATATTCAAGAATAAGGATAATGAAATTGAGATTTCATCAGGAAACTTAAAATATTAAAATTAGCCAAAATTTCCCACTGAAAAATGGAGAATTGGGAAATTCAAAACTGAAATTTAAGAATCCAAAACTAGAGTTTAAAGCAGATTGGAAACATCAGAAGAGAGAGGGAAGAGAGAGAAAAGGTCAGTCAAATGCCAAGCAAGAAATTGGCACATGAGTAGAGTTTGCTCCTCAGATATCAGACATTCCATGTGCATGCATATGGGCAAGGACAGAGCATAGGTAAGGTGGAAGCTAATACCTATATATCTTTCATTGTTTACCAAACACTCTTTCTAGAGTGTGCCATCATTAGAACACATATGGCACCTTGGAGATGGCTGCAACTGACCCTGAGACACTTCTGGTTCCTAATAAGAAAACCCAAAGATTTTTTTCAGGTACAGGCCCATGCCTGTAATCCACACTACTCCAGAGATCAATGGCAGGGGAAGCCTGCACAACTTTGTGAGGCCCTGTCTCAAAACATGTGAAGGGCCTGGGGGTGCAGCTCAGTAATAAAGCACTTGTCCAGCAAGGATGAGGCTCTGGATTCAACCCCCCGACGCTGCAGGAAAAAAAAACAACTAAAGATTGATTTACTTTTTAAAAATGTAGATATTTTTTGACCCCAGTACCTTGCTAAGCAAGGCATTTACCACTGAGCTGTTTGTCCCCATGGATCGCAACCTGTTGTTGGAGAGAAGGAAAGTCGTTAAGTATTAGGAAAGGCTTTCTAGGAACTTTCCTTGATGTCTTGGCAAGATATGAGCTGGGCTCTGCAGAAACTCACGAGAACAAACACTCATCTGATTTGTTCATGTGACTATGACCATACCAGCTGGCAAGATAACCACAGCCCCTTAAAGTGTAATGTACACAGATATAGATGTATTTGAAATTTGATACTTTAATCATTTCAAGTGTGCAGTTCAGTGGTATTAATTGCACGGACAATTTTGTGCAACCATCACCATGAATTCTAAAATCTTTTCATTACCTAAAACAAAATCTCTGTACCCTTTGAACAATAACATCTCCCTCTGCCCCCAGGCTCTGATAGCCTCTACTCTACTTTCTGCACTATTCTAGGTGTTTCATGTAAATATAATCAGGTAGTATTTGTCCTTTTGTCTCTGAGGTATTTCATTGAATATAATGGTTTCAAAGTTTATTCATGTTGCCATATGTATCCTAAAGACATTTCAGATTATGGACATAAATATTTTTCTATTTTCAGTTGAACTGGTAGGACATATTTAGAGCCATTTTTTAGCAACACACTATCTGCATGTGCATAATTTGTTGTACACATTTTCAGCAACACCTCAGGTGTTTTAGGAGAATATTGAGGCAAGACCAAGTAAGATTGTTCTGCCTCTGACAAGCTTACCAAGTCATAAATGTAGTGTTTCAATAAATGAGTACATGAGATGTTCTGAATTCTGACAGAAAAGAGTTGAGGTTTTTTTGTTTTGTTTTGTTTTTAACCACAGAGCATTTATTTCCTACTCATGATTAAATTAAGTGAGATAAGATACTATCTACATTAATTTCCTTGGCAGGCCGATGGTGGTGAAATTTCTCCTTTTAGGGGACAAATTATTTCAAGATCAGAGCAGAGAAGCTGTATATAAAGCTTTTTTATGGAAATTCAATAAGCTCGAGTAACGTAGAGGAAAAGGAAGAGAGATGTCATGGATCAACCTCTATGGACAAAACCTGTTCACTGTTGCTGTAGCTTTAGGTGACAACTTTCTTATTTACAAATTGAAGATGGTTGCCAGTGATGGCACCATTTCCCTACTTCTCTTGCCTCATTTTGAAGTCCAAATAGTTCACTTCATATATTAGAAAATTGATTTTTGGGTATGACTCTGGGGATCAAATCCAGGGCTTCAAGCATTACTCAAGTGCTCTACCACTGCAAAGGAGATTTCCAAAGCAAGCATGGAAATATCAGTATCTTCTGCTTCCTTACTTTTAGTTACCTACAGTATGTACAGTGAGGAGAAATATCTTCTTGCTATACAGAGTTCATTTTCTAGAGAGAGTTTGGTAAGACTTCAATATGTTTCAGAGAAAGCAGGAAGCATCATATTTGAACTGATGACTCTGCAGGATTACAGTGTCTTCAGTCAATGTTCTCATGGTATTTGAAAAAATAATTGAAGTTAAATGGTATGTTTAAAATTCTCACGTGTTTAGTCTTGAGTTATTTTCATGGTGAGAATTCTCTTTTTGCCCATATTGTTCAAAGCACATTTGCAAAAAAAAAAAAAAAAAAAAAAAAAACCCAAAAAACAAAAACTGTTCTACAAATGCTGGTGAGCCATATACATCTGACTAATGAGGGGATAATGATGGTTCCATCAGAGGATCCATATCTCAGAAGAGTCAAGTCTTAAACAATGGTGATGAGGGACATATGAAAACAAAATCTTGCCATTTTAAAAAGCATGGTAGTGGCCTGGGGCATAGCTCAGTGGTGGAGTGTCTGTGTAGCATGCATGGGGTCCTGGGTTTCACCTCCAGCACCACACCCACCCCCCCACACACCCATATCCACACACTCCCCACAAGAACTTAAAAATATGGCAAGGGGCCAAAGTCAACATAGTAAAGATCAACTGCTTGACTCCCTATATGGTTGATTTTGTTAGGTACCATCGGCTTGGTTCCAATTTACAGTGACCCTATATATGCAGCAGAATGAAACACTTCCCAATTCTGTGGCAAGCACACCATCTTATTTATGTTTAGTCCATTGCTGCAGCCACTGTGTCAATCTATCTGGTTGAGGATTTTCCTTTGTTTCACTTATTTGCCACATTTCCAAACATGATGTCCTTCTCCAGGGATTGGTCCTTCCTAACTACATGTCCAAAACACATATGATGCAGTCTAGCCATCTTTGCTTCCAAGGAGCACTCTGGTTGCACTTATTCTAGGATGGATCTGTTGGTTCTTTTGGCAGTCCATGGTATATTTAGTATTCATCTCTAGCACCATAATTCAAAAGCATCAATTCTCCTGTCTCCTTTCTTCAATGTTCAGCTTTCACAAGCATATGCCTTGACTGAAAATACCATGGCATGAGTCAGGCTCACCTTCATCTTCAATGTGACATCTTTACTTTTCTGTACTTTAAGGAGATCTTTAGCCACAGCTTTTCCCAATTTAATGTGTCTTCTGATATAGGCATAAGGGCTAGTTGTTGGACATAGGACAAACTTTGTTTTTTTATTGTCTATGGCTGCTTTTTATTTTCAATGAGAGAGATGAGTAGCTGGGAAAGAGACCTCATGGTTCGCAAAGCCTAAACCACTTATTATTTGGTCCTTTACAGAAGTATGTGCAGTTGTTTGTCTAAACTCACATGTATACACTTCATTTAACAAACTCCAGTTTAACATTTTCAGGTTTCTTCTTTACCTGTTTGTCTATCTGGATGTTCTCTTAGCACTTTCATCTCATCTTGTTTAAAATTAAAATTAAATTTCTATGCTTGCCAAACTCTTCTTTCTATTTGTATTAAGATCTCATCAGTCGCCTCATCTGCAGTTTCTCATTCTTGTTTTTATCTGGAGAGAGATCATTCTTTGTCATGGATGCTGTCCTGTGGACTCTGTGGTTTTTGTAGCATCCCAGTCCTCTACTCACTTGGTTGTTGTTAGGTGCTGTTGAGTCGTGTCTGACTCATGGCGACCCTCATAGGGTTTTCAATGGCTGATTGTTTTGGGATTGCCTTGGGAGTGGATTGCTATGTCCTTCTCCCATTTTTGTGAAGCTGAGGATCAAACCCAGGACTTCAGAGACTGCAGAACAGCGCTCTACTAACTGAGCTCAATTGCAGCCCCTTCTACTCACTAGATGCCAGTAAAAGACCTACCTTCCCCTGGCCCTTAGTCGTGATATTTCAAAACATCTGCAGACACTGTGAAATGTCCCTGGGGGGCACATTTGCTCCTGGGCAAGAACTACTCTGCTAGACTGAGCATGATGGTACACACCTGTAATTCCAGCACTAGGGAGGCTGAGGCAGGAGGATCTTTAGTACAAGGCCACCCAGAGCTACTTAGAGAGTTCCAGGCCAGCCTGGCTACACAGCAAAATCTTGTCTCAAAAAACCAAATCTAAAAACAAAAATACCCCACTTTCCTAGATAATCAAGCTTGCGATTAGACTATTAAATTCTTCTTCTCCTTCACTCCCCCAAATTGTAATCAATTGTCAACTCCTGTAGAATTTGCCTCTGAGAAGAAACATGTTAGAGATTGCATTTCCATCCTGGCTACCCAAGCCCTGGGACATGGTGACTCCAATTCAGACTTGGCATCTGTCCTCAAGACAGGAAATGCTTTCTATAAACTTTTTTTGATGTACTGGCAGGACCTGAGCTGGGCTCTGCAGGAGCTCATGAGACCAAATTCACATCAGATTCATTCCTTGTGACTATAGTCAACTTGCTGGCAACACGACCAGCATCCCAGTATCTCTAAGTATAGGAAGATCGCCAAGCCTCATAGCTTCCCTAGTAGAGAGTTCTGCCTTCAGCTCCTGTGTCAGTGCATAACTGAGTACATGGGATTCCACCTATCCTGTGTGAACCAGCTGATCACCTGAACAGAATGGATAGCAGAGATAGTATGGGGCCGTGTATTAGTTTGATTGGGGTGCCAGCACAAAGTACCACAGACTGGCTGGCTTAAGCAACAGAAGATTGTTTTCTTGAAGTTCTAGAGATCGTAACCAAGATCAAGAGGCTGGCATGGTTGGTTTTCTCTAGGGCATTGCACCTGTGCTTCCAGATGGCCATCCTCATGTTACCTCTTCACAGGATTGCTTCTCTACAGACATGTGGTCCTGGCATATCTCCCTGTATCCCAAAATTCTCTTTTTTAAGGACACCAGTCAGATTAGAGTAGGGCCCACTCCACTACCACATTTTACCTCAATTACCTCTTTTTAAAGGTTATAGTTATATTGTAAGGTACTTGGATAAAGGATTCAATACATGAATTTTGAGGGAATATGATTAAATTCATAATAAGCAGGATATTTTCTAAGACAATCTGAGAATCCTATCTCTGTTAGCATCTCCCACTACCAGAGTAATAGCCAGAATCAAACTGTGTCCCCTTCTTGATGTGGAGTGTTCCTAGTACTATGCTTAGCAAACAATGGATTTCTTTCCCTTCCCTTATTGGTATTTTCCATAGTGATTTTCATTAATCCTCAGAGGAGGCTATGACTCATGGCAGACGGGAAAAGCAATATCCCATGTAATGTCCCACTCAGATGCTGAGCAAGCCACCAGACTTTCCTCTGTGAACCTCTGGTCTCTCATGCGTAATGTGGATATAATGCCAGATCTTACTTTGTAAGATTGTTGTGGAGACTGAATTATGTGGCAAGTAAGAAAAGTGCTTTGATGTAATGTGAGGCTCAGTTCTCTTGAGTTTATTCCCTTTAGTTGATATTCAGTCTTCATCCTCGACTGTGTTTATGACTCTAAGAGCTCTGTTTCTTTCTTCTGACTGGATTTTTTTGATTGCTGACCCAAAACCTTCTCTTCCCAATGTCTAATGGTGACAAATAAAAAAAAAAGAATTTTTCTCAAAGAAGTAATCCAGGGGAGGACTCAGGATTTTCCAACCCAATCATGGCTATACCATTTTCACTGTGTCATATGATGGTTTTTCCAGTGTCTTCTACAGCTAGGGGTGACCATGAGACCCACTTCTGCCCCATGAGAAGCACAGAGAAAGTATTGGGAACTTCTGTAGAAGACATTAGTTCTTAATAAGGACTGATATGTGAGAGGATGGTCATATCTGGAATGTGTTAGAGATTCCTGAGTTACAGAGTCAAATTACTGCAAACAGTCACACAGGATAATGGAAGACTTGGCATCCATATGGCCTCTCTGAGCAGATGAACCAATGCAAGTGGTTCCTATCACAGGAGAAAAGATGAGGTTTACATTATCATTGGCTCTAAACTATAGCTTCAACAGATTTGAAGACAGGATCTTTTCATTTGCTTTTTTTCCTGTCCACTATGAGGTCAAGAATATCCTCTGCCACATGCTCCTGATGCCATGATGTTCAGCCTAAGCTCAGGGAGCAAAGCAACCATTCCAAAATTGCAAGCTAAAATTCATCTTACCTCCCTTAAGTTGTTTCTGTCAGGTATTTTTGTCATAGTTACAAAAAGTATCACAGAAAATGAAACTATACTCCGTTAAAAAGAACTTATCTTTTAACTCATACACAAATAAAAAATGTATATATTAGGGAGGTTTTGATGCATGCATACATTGCATAATGTTTAAATCAGGGTAAATGTATCTATATTTTCTAAAACAACTGTCATTTCTTTATAGTGAAAACTTTCAAAATCCTTTCTTCTACCTTTTTGAAATGTACAGTGCATTATTGTTATCCATAGTCATCCTACTGTGCAATAGTACAGGAGAGCTTCTTGCTCCTAATCTAACTTTAAGTTAGTACCCATTGCTCTCCCTGGCCTCTGGTAACCACCATTCATTCTATGTTCAATTGAAGATAGCTTTTATAAATACAAATAGGCTGGCCCCATACCCAGAAATTCTGACCTCATTAGTCTATGTTGTGGTAGCTTTAGACAGTCTGAGATATTTCTGTTAGAATTACAGTCAAACACATACATGATAAGTTGTAGTATTATATAGAACCCACATGTAGGTCACACCATGTTCCAACAATCACTGATTTTTGGCCAATCTCATTTCTTTTACATACATAAACTCCCTTCACTTCCCCAGGTTAGCCTCAGGCAAGTTTCACACATCATATCAGTTAATCCATATATATCTTAAGATAAGATATATCTATCAAAGAAAAAGATACCTTTAAAGTACCACTTTAAAAATACAGTACGTGTTAAAAGAAATATATGTGATAGAAGTAGTATATATTGGACGTCATTATACTACCTCAAAAATGAGTAATGATTCCTTAATATCTTAAATATTCTTTCAGAGGTAAAATTTTCCCATTGACTCATAAACACTAGTATTTCCATCAACTCCTGATCCTCTCTAGTCTCATACATTGCAATTGATTTGTTGATTATGCCTATTAGTCCTCTGTAAAATTCACCCCTCTTTCTTGTGAGAAATGAATCCTCTGTTTTGTAGATTCTCCCACATGTTGGATTTTGCTGATTTTTCCTCATTGGCTTTGTTTAACAAGCTCCTCTGTTTCTTGTGTTTTGTGTAAACTAGGAGTTAGAGATGTAGTTTCCACAATATCCCACCTTGTTACTTCAGAAAATATACATCAGAGGTAGTGCTGCCTAAGTCCATCAGGTGAGCATACTGCATGGTTCCCTCTCCTGGGTAATGCAAGCACATATTGGTAGTCACTGTCTAGATCATGGGTGTCATCTGAGGATCAAAATGCAAATATTTTAATTCTATATACTCTTCTTCATTTGTTAGAGGCAATTTGTCTCTGCTGAGAAATTTCCCTTATTTCCTACTTGGCATCCAACTGTTTCAGTTTGTATGCCGAGTACAGGATAATTGTTCCATTTTTGCCTCTGTTTACCCAATGTCAAAACAATGAGTTCATTACCTAGCAGTTAAATTCTTTTAAGCACTGTTTGTTTTCATTTATTTTTTTAGTTTTTATTTTTTTATTTTTGTTGTATTTTAAGATAGAGTCACCCTCTGTAGCCAAAGTTGGCCTTGAACTTACCCATGTAGCCCAGGCTGGCCTTGAACTCACGATCCTCCTGCCACTGAAGTGCCAAGATCACAGGTATGGGCTACCACACCCAGCTTTTAAAGACTTTTAATTTTAATTGGCAAATAAAGATTGTATATATTTATAGTGTACAGCATGTTTTGAAAAAAGTGTACACTATGAAATGGCTGAATCAAGTTAACTATCATGTATATTACCTCACATACATATCTATTTTTTGTGTGTGGTGAGAACTCTTAACATGTACTCTCAGTAATTTTCTAGACCTGAGATTTTATAATGGTGGAATGAGGTCTTTTCCTTATAAAACTACTGTGGCCGAAAAATGTAATCATATTTGACATATTTAAGTGGATTTACTATTTTTTAATTTTTTGCTTGTTTGTTTGTGGTTTTGATTTTTGCCTGTGTTAGGGACCAACCCTGGGACTTGTGGATGCTAGGCAAGTGCTCTACCACAGAGCTACAATCCTGCCCCCCCATTCTTTCTTACTCTTATTGACATGCAAATTTTCCCTCTCTGAGGCTAACTGGTAATCTACAGCCTGCCTACCTGATCACAGGGACTACCACAAAGTAGGTACTTAGCAAATGTGTATTGAAAGTATATTAAATGATTTAAAGTGGTCTTTTTTGATACAGGGTCTCTTTGCGTACCACAAGCTTTGTGTAGCCTTCAAACTCACAGTGTAGCCCAGGGTGGCCCCAAACTCGATATCCTACCCCTTCAGCTTTGTGAGTGCTGAGATTGCAGGCGTGTGCCACCACATACAATAACATTTGTTTTATTATGACATTTTATTAATGTGGCCATTCCTCCACCATTTGTTTAAAATTGACATTATCACTCAACTGTCTTTGCGTTACTCATGTACAACTGCATTTGGAGGCAGAAAAATTAAGGCTCACTCTTCTTCAACGGATCTTTCTACTTTTCTGGGGAACAAGTGACCTC
>VMDO01033403.1:0-17989 GCA_007922755.1 Pedetes capensis
GAAGGCTTTGTTTCCAACTTCAAGGAGTATCTTTCTAACCCTGGACCATTAGTTACCTCCATTTCCAGTTCTCTTCCTGAGCACTTGATCACCTGCTTGAGGTTAGGTGTAACGTGTCCTTTGCTTTAACCTGTAGGAACTATTAGGTACTGAATATGTCCTCCCCATATTCATATGTTCACATGCTAGCCTCCAATGTGATGGTATTAGGGGGTGGGGTCTTTGGGAGCTAATTAGGTCATGTAGGTGGGGCCTTCATGAATGAGATTAGTGAATTTACAAGAAGAGACACAAAGAGCTTGCTCTCCCTTCCCCCTCTCTTTCTGGCACATGAGGATACAACGAGAAGGGGGGCGTCTGCAAATCAGGAACAAGGCTCTCATGAGACATTAGATCTTAGCCAGTGTCTTTCTCTTGGACTTCCAGCCTCCAGAAGCATGGGCAATAAATGATTGGTAGTTACGCCATCCAGGCTATGGCAATCAGTCATAGCAGACAGGGACTCTTGGGGGATTCTTCTGTCTCTTTTTCCCCTTCATAAGAAGTGACCAATGAGTTTTCCTTTCACTGCATTAAATCTGGCCCAAACTACCTATTATGAAAAGTTAGACTTCCATCACAACTGAGGATAGACAATCAATGAGATGACAGATTCGAAAGCATAGTGATTGGCACATAACAGGCCTCAGCAAAGGGTCTTTTTCTTCTCCCGTTCCCTTTTAAAATCTCATGAAAAAAATGTGAATTCTTATTTCTTAAGAGAAAGCTGAATCTGTGTGTATTTTTACTATAGCAATACCTGGAAATGTTTATATAAGTCTTCCTTCATTTTAGGATTCAGTAGCAGCAGGTATGATTTTATGGTAACAGTGTGTGATACAGCCTGCTAATTGTTGCCTAGTATTTTTTCCTCTTTTCTGTCTTGGTAATAGCATCTCAATATTTAAGTGGGCATATTGCTGCCTGTATCTGAAAAACATTTATCATCCTGTAACTACTAGACAATGAGATGTTAAAAGGAAATATAGCATAGAATTTCTGTGCAGGCTCCATTTAAGGTGTGGCACCCCCGTCTTTTCCTTCGCTCTATTCTGCTGCCTGGGATATACACGCAGTAGCTGAAGCTGTAGCAGCTCCCTTGGACAATGAGGACAGTGTCCTCATACTGGGATGGTGGAGAGGAAGCCAGAAGGTGCCTGGGTCCTTGGTCACTTAAAAGTATGCCATGCAGGTCATAAACTGTTTACTTCTGAGTTTCTTCTAGATGTCAGTGAGATAAATTGCTAATTTGTTTAAGACATTTTAAAAAAAAATCTAGATTTAAATTTTAACCTAAATTTTTATTTAATTTTATTTGTTTTCTAGTGAAAACACAATAAAATTTACCATCTTAACTGTGCGTAAGTGTACAGTTCAGTGGTGTTAACTATATTCAGTGGTGTTAACTATATTCGTATAAGTTACTGTGGTTTTGAGGGTTTTGATCATATAAAACCACACCTAATCCTTTCCAAAGCCTCCAGCTATACTACCGTGGCATCTGATCCCATCAGATCTCAGAAGCTAAGCAGAGTCGGATCTGGTTAGTACTTGGATGGGAGACTGCCTGGGAACACCAGGCACTGTAGGCTTGGGAGAAGGACCTGGCAACCCACTCTCAAAAATCAATTTGCCTTTGAAAACCCTATGAAGAGAAGCACTGACAATAGGGTTTCATCTGTTGTACCGAGGGTCGCTATGAGTTGGACGCTGACTTAACAGCACCTAACAACAACAATCTTATCCAAAACACAGTGGGAGCTCTTTTAATTCACCTCCCAGAAACAAACTTGTTAAGTTAATGGCATTCTCCACTGCCTTGGCAAAGAGCACTGATATATCCATTGCAAGCATGCTCCCAGCTATTAAATTATTCTCAAGGATAGTGATTCTCAAACTTTTGTGTTTGCATGAGATTCATCTAAAAAGTTTCTGACTCTGGTAGGCCTGGAATGGGGCCTGAGAACCTCACATCTTTATCAAGTCCCCAGGATCTGAAGTTGCTGGTCTAGGGACATTTTTGAGAACCACTGACCTAGCACACCAGTTTTGGATTCGTGCTGGCAGAACTGAATGTTACCAAGAATTAATTTTGTTCTTAAAGTGTTTATATGTATTATACTTCTGGCTATTCTTATGCAATTAAGTATCACATAAACCTATGAAAAATTAGTTGAACAATAGAGTTGTTTCTATGTTTACTGAGTTGGATGCTTTGGAATGACTTAATATAGATATTCATTAAAATAATGCTTCTATTTCGGTAGCTTTCTGTTACCATAACCAAATACTTGAGATGAATCACCTTAAAAAGGGGAAAGGTTTAATTTGGGTCACAGTTTTGGAGGTTTCAGTTCATGATTAGCCCCATTGCTTTGGGCCTATGGTGCCCAGTTCATCTGGCAGCACAGTGCATCATGGCAGGAGTGTGTGGAGGAAGAACTCTGTTCACCTCAAGGTTAAGAATGAGAGAAGAGGAGAGAGGGACAGAGTCCAACCACCCCCCTTCTGGGCATGCCTTCAATGACCTAAGACCTCCCATTAGGTCCTAGCTTTTATTTTTTTCTTTTCCTTTTTTGAGGTGCTGAGGATTGAACCCAGGCCTTCAGGCATGTTAGGCAAGTGCTTTACTATTGAGCTGCACCCCAATCCCTAGGTGCCACCTTTTAAAGATTTCTACCACCTCCCAATAGTGCTATGCCAAGAACTAAGCCTTTAACACTTAGGGCTTTGGTTGTTGTTGTTGGTAGGTGCCGTCCAACTCATAGTGACCCTCATAGAGTTTTCAATGGCTGACTGTTTCGGGATTGCCTTGGGAGTGGATTGCCAGGCCCTTCTCCCATTTTGCAGTGCTGGGAATTGAACTCAGGTCCTCAGACACCGCAGCGCAGCGCTCTACCAACTGAGCTAAATAGGGCTTTGGGGGAACATTAAAAATCCAAACTCTGGCAGTTACCAAGCTAGGTTTGTGGGAGCAACCGTTAAGAAAAAAAATCTAGAGAAAATCTGCATGTAAGTTGCTTTAAAAGGGTCTTTAATCTATTGTTTTATTTGGAATAAATCAAGTCTATCAATTCTAAATGATGAGTTCTAGCTGTGATTTAGTCAATAGAGACAAAATAGAACTTCAATCAGTGTATCCACTCTTAAGAAAAAAGAGTGGAAAATTGGTAAGCAAATGCATGCTTAAACATTTTAACCTAAAATAGCATTCTAAACTAAACTAAACTAAACTATGTGTGTTTCTTCTTACTGTTTCAGTTAACTGAATGTTTTAGCCTGAATTATTCAAAATGCAGAGCCTGTAGAAACGGTTTATGTGCTGTTACCTTCACAGGGAATGCAATCCTAGTGGGATAAAGAGGAAAGAGAGTGGATGGTAGAATGCTGAATTGGACTGGCCTGCACTGGGATTAAGTGTGACTGATTTCTTGATTTTATAGGGTTGTTTTCTAAGAGGCTATCCATGTGAGTGCTTTTCAGGATAGTACATAGGGCAAGAAGGGAGAAGAATTAACTTGCACCCTTCTGTCTCTTGTGTTAAAGGTTTGTTCCAGGGGGCATTAATTCCTTTCCACTCACATCTGGGCGTGCACGAGGGCCAAAGTCAGCTTTGTGGGTGTGTGGCCAGTGCAGCCATGCAGGCCCTTAAACTTACTGTTGGGATTTAATGCTCTATAGTCACTGTCTTGAAATTCTTAATAATTTTATCTCTGAATTTGTGTTTTGTAGATGAAGCCTGATGAACAGTGGATCATGTACTGGGGGACTTGGAGTCTCTGCTCACAGGTGGCCTCTGCTTCCCCAGGATGGGTTCTCAGCAACCTAGGCCCTAATCCTACCATTACTGCTCTCTGATCAAGTATACTACTCAGAGCTATGCCTATCACTGTCCTTTAGGCCCACTCCTGGGTAGCACTACAGTCTTGTTTATTTTATTTTATTATTTTATTTTATTTTAGCACCAGTATGTTGTATTGATCCATCTATGAATCAAGCCTAGTTCTTTCTTCCTCTGGTAATTAATGTTAAGGAATCCTTTCTGAGGCTATAGAAATGAGGAGAGGAAGAGGTGTTAATGCAACAGAGAGAAATGAATGGGAATATGGGCAACTTGTTCATGTGTTTACTCATGAACTTCTTCTGGACTTACCCTGGTCCAGTCCTAAACATACTGTTTCCATCATACAGTAGATTGCTGTTCTGTTGCCCTGAACTCATGACTCAATGAATCTGATCATATTCATCTTGATAGGAAACTCTAGATGCATAGTCACTCAGTGTCTCCAGATTGGATGCTCAATCTCTGCTAGGTCTCAGTGGAACACCAGGAGCTGTTTTTTAAATGGAAAATAGTTCCTGGTCACAGAAAGTGTGGCCTTGCTCCATAAGCCCAGCATTTTGTGCTAACTCCCCAACTGAACTTCCGAAAGACTTCATGTGTTACTCTTACCCACTGCAAATACTTCTTTCACCACCAGAACTGCTGAGTGGTAAGGTGGTAGTGTAGCTTGCACCTCTGATTGGACCCTTGCCTTTTGAATGCAACTCCAGGCAGGAGGGTGAAGGAAAAAGACAGTGAGGCAGGATAGGAGAGTGAGGAAATATAAGCACATATTATTCAGCTGGCCCCCACTTGGCTTTAAGAATAGCAGATTTCTCAATTTTTCAGGATCATTCTTATTTTTCTCAGGTCATTCCATATGGAGGTAGAAGGGAGAAGAATTTATCTGTCTCCTACCATCTTGTCTCAGGCAAAGAGTCACTCCATGAGGCATTGGGTACTTCCCAAGAGCACTTAGGTGAGGACTGCACAGGTCTGCCTCAATGGGGAGGGCATAAGGATTAATAGGGAGGACACCAGGAAAATCGTGGGAGTGAGAGGTGAGAGATGTGGGTTATGGACACAAAGGTAGGTGACGTTGGGGTTGTAGCAGCTAGGTCCAGAACAAGCGGCTTAGATCCCTGGATTTTAAAGTATTTATTTATTTATTTATTTGTGGTACAGGGTCTCATGCTTGCATGCTTTGCAAGTGCTGTACCACTGAGTTGCACCCTCAGCCCATTTTTTTTTTACTCTTTTGAGACAGAGTATTGCTAAATTAGGCAGACTACCTTTGGTCTCGAACTTGTGATCCTCCTGCCTCTGCCTCCCAAGTTGCTGGGATTACAGGTGTGCGCCATTACACGCAGCATTAAATTATGTTTTAATTTTGAGTTGGGGTCTCACTAAGTTATACAGGCTGCCTCTGGCCTTGAATTTGCAATCCTCCTGCCTCAGCCTCCTGAGTTGCTGAGATTACAGGCATGCACTGCTGTGCCTGGCTCTACATGCACCTTTAATAGGGCATCTTAAACTTCACATGCCTGCAGGCCTACCACTGCAGGATTTGATCCCATCAGATCCTGGAAGCTAAGCAGAGTCAGACCTGGTTAGTACTCAAATGGGAAACCACCAGGGAACATGAGGTGCTGTAGGCTTGGGAGAAGGACCTGACCACCCACTCACCCAAAACAATCAGTCATTGAAAACCCTATGAATAGCAGAGACGCATGACAATAGTGTTTCATCTGTTGTACATAGGGTCACTGTGAGTTGGACACCAACTCAACAGCACCTAACAACAACAAACTTCACATGGTAATAACAGAACTCTTAATTCCCCCCACTTCACCAGACTTAGTCCTTCCCAGACTTGCTCAATTCTAACATCTCAAACTACAAATGTTCCTCTTTCCTTGGTTGCCTTCTTTCTCTCTTTTCCCTCTTTCTTTACTCACCCTCATTTATTCCTGTGACAAATCTCCCAAAAAATACCTTGAATCTGTTGACTTGTCTCTACTGCTTCCCAGCTGAGCTACTTTTGCCTTTATTTGTACAATTGTGATAACTTCCTAATAGTTTGCATCTTTGTTCTTGCTCCACCTAGAAGCCATTCTTCACATAGCAGCAGGAATAATTAGTTGAAAAATGTGAAGTAGTTCACGTCCCCAACCTGGTGAAAACTCTCTAATGTGCTCCCTCCTATAATTAGAAAATCCAACAACATGTTTGGTCTGGTTTCTGCTAACCTAACTTTATCTGATACCATTCACTTCCTCCACCACTGCATTCTAGCTATGCAGGATGTTTTTCTGTCCTAAGTTTTGAGGACATTACACTAGTTGTCTCTTCTGTCCTCTGTCCCAAGTTTTGAGGACTTTGCAGCAGCTGTCCCTTCTGCCCAGAGTGTTCTTCTCCCTGATTTATGCACGACTGGTTCTTCTTGTGACTCATGGCCAAAGCTCATCTCAAAGAGTCCATCCAATCCAGTGTAGTCCACCCAGTATCATAACATCTCCCCGTTTCTAATTTTATTTTTGCTTATTGCCTCTGCTGCTCCCCCACTAGAGTGTGAGCTCCCATGGCCCAGATACATAATGTAAGCCTTCCTACAGGGGATTCAGATTCTGGATCAATTGGTTGGTTCAGTTTATCATGTGAGTTCAGTTCATCATGTGGGACTAATGTGGGTGAAAAATCTTACATAGACCACAGTAAAGTTGAGTCACCTCTGTAGCACAGGAGTGATTAGTTATCTCTAGGAGGTAAAAAGAAGACTTTCAAAAGGCACTTCCATTAAGGAGAAGGCTTACAGTTTAAGAAATGGATTTTAGAACTTCTGTATGATTGTTGTGGGCATGCTCTGGAGGAAAACTGTCATCACTCTTGTGTTACTTTGGGGATGGCCCTTGGAAATTATCCAGTTTAACCTTTTTGTTTTATAGATGAAGAAAGTAGGGTCCACAGAAGAGAAGTGACTAGCCCAAGGTCATTTTACTTGGAGGCAGAGCCTGGACCAGAATTCAGAGCTCCTAAAAAGGAGTTTGGACTTCTACAATATGAAATGACACCCTTTCCTTTATCCCCCATCCTCTAAAACACAGATACACACCCACACCCCTAAAAAGCAACCCCACTTGGGTTTGCCTTAAACAATGTCCTAGTGGATCCTAGGGGACCATCCTGGGTCTCTGAACCCTGAAGAACTGGGTAGGATGAAGGCAAAGAAGGTGCTGATCTTCCTTTCTAATTTTGCTTGGAATAGTCTTAACTTACCACCAAACACTTACCATTAGAGGGAGTCATTGTATTTTCATCTATGGCCGCAGTGAGATCAACATAAAAAGTTACAAGAAACATTCACATTGCAGATTTTTAACAGTCTGTTGACATTCCCTTGAAATAAACGGCCCTGGGTGGGTTTTCTCAGGGTGTCATCGTTTGTCTCATAATCAGTCAGCGGGCATGGTTGTCTTTCTCCTTTTCCTTACAGAGCTAGGTTTGCAGAATTTCAGAAAAGTTTCTACAGGTCCCAGAAAATCAGAACCCTTTTTCTTTATGCCGTGTTGCTGTCACAATTAGGACCATGAGGGAAAGACTCCGAATTAATTGGGAGATTTGGGAGAAAGGAAACATTTTCCTTCCCTGAAAACAATTTGATTGGATGTTCCCTTTGCTTTTGTATGTGTTCACCATTTGCTGCTTTCACGTCTTCCTAACTTGATTGGTGGGGTAATATTTCCAAGTTTTGCTATCCATGTTTGTTTTCTGTAGATAATTCTCAGGATGACTATAAGTGTGTGTGTGTGTGTGTGTGTGTGTGTGTGTGTGTGTGTTGTAAACACCTATGCACAATTTGATTAACTTATTAGCTCTGCCAATTTCTCGGAAAGCATGTGACCAGCGTGTTATGGTCGGAGCCCCTTGAGAAGCATGCCTTTTCTAAACTTTGTATGTGATGTGATTAGAGCTGCGTGATGGTCTTTTCTTTCCAGGGTGGCTTTGAATAGCAGACAGCCCAGGTCTTTGAGTTCATTTCTTCTGGAGCAAAAGATTGAGCCCAAACAACCCACTACCATCATCGCTGGCTGCTGTGTCCCGCAGATGACTCCTATTTGCCGCAGCTGCTTGTTTTCGGCGCGCTCCCAGCCTGGCTGGGTTCCTGAAGAGGCAATCGCTCCTCTCGCTGCACACGGCCTACCTTTGTGCGGCCAGCCGATCCCTCCTCTGTACAATGTTCTCAGCGCACAAAAGCAGCTGCTGAAGGCGACGGCTCCGAAGTGCAAGGGAAGCTTGCAGGCTGCAGTGCACCGCTGGCCTCCGCCACTGGGGACGACGCTGCTCACCCTGCCTAGGAAACTAATGGAGCGTCCCTAAGAAATCCAAAACTCCAGATGATTGACTCACCCCAGCTTTCTCCCCCACCTCCAGACCCCCAGGTGAGACTAAAACCAACAAACTCTGCCACTAGCTGGCAGCCCAGTGCGAATGCCTGTAAGGCCCTGGGCTTGCAGCGTGCGGATAATTCCGGAATTCCACCTGCCTCTTGCGCATGTTTTGTTTTGTAGAGAGAAATGCTGTCATCACCGTTTTTCTTTGTTTTGCAGCACTTTATTTTCTGGTGGTAACGTTAAATGTTTCCTCTAGGATGGGACTTAAAAAAAAAAAGGTGTAAATTTTTACGAGTGCAAAGCACTTTGGCTTAATTCCGTGTAGGAGTCTTCAGAAATGCCTCCTCCTAGCTAGGTTACCCCTGCGAGGCTTCGAACTGCTCGGAAGAATGGTGGCTAAAAGCCAACAGGACAAATGTGATGCTGCAATTTGTGAGGGTCGGTTTTGGCATTTATATTGAAATATATTTCTCTGTCCGCCCCACCCCCCCAAGAATTTTTAATTGGAGATTTTGCCTTGAGATGCTCAGATAAATCAGATAGGGAACCAAACCGAGTTATTTCGCTTCTAACCAACCTTTATTTCAGCGCTTTCTTTCCCCTGCGGTTCTTGCCCCGAAGCGATCTGTAAAGCGAACCTACTCTGATACAGTTTGAAAAGTGCATTTTGTACTTGGCTCTTTCTTTGATCGAATTAATCTGGGCCTTTTTGTAGTTCTAAATGAGGCCTATGGGCTGACAATGTAGCTGTTTAAAGGGGATTTTAGGGGATAATAGCCAATGCAAATAGTGCCATGAGAATGGCAACTTGCTTTTGCACTTTCAATCACATAATAACAGCAAAGAAAGCTTTTAAAATGAATTGAAATTTTGTGGCATGCCATCTGGGATTATTTGGGGAAACAGTTTTGAATACTGCAGTTGGGCTAAAGAATGGAGTTAGGGGCTGCTCTTAAGCTGACATGTTTCAGATGGCAAGCTTACGCTAACTGGTGCAAAGTTGGCTAGCATTTTTTTTCCTTTCTCTCGGATTATCTGCAAAAATTCTCTTTGATTGCTGGTGTTTGGGTCTGAAAAACTTTTCCATTGTTGAAGGATTCAATTCAACCCCTGCAGCTGCTGATCCCCTTATTGTCCTCCTCCTTATGTGTACGCATCTCAGATGAATGTAGCCAAGCCTTTTAGGGCCTTAATAGGTGTCTACATAAAGGTCATTTCTTCTGCCGTACTTGTTTTAACAAAAGTTTATACACAAACAACAACCACAGCTAAAACATTCACATTAATCAATTTCCTCCCAGTGCAGGATGCAAAAAGTGCCTCCAGCCATGGCCGAGGCATGAAAAATGTTTTCTGCGAATGATGTTGCAGAGTAGAAAATAGTTTAAGCAACTTCACCAAGGGCAGAGCATCGTTGTTTGCACACAGTTGCGGGCTGAGAGGGTCTGCTTTGCTGCTGGTGTGTGTATGTGGCTGTGCTCAGGTGAAGCTTGAGGGCAGAGAGAGGCGCAGAGTGGAAGTTGGGAAGTTTGTTAGGTTTGGGTGTTGCTTTCTGTGAATTTCTGGTAGGGGTTAGTATTTGATTGTCTCTGCAGGAGAGGATGCGTGCGTGATATCAGAAACTGGAGAAAATAGCATCAGGTACAATCAGGTGTCTAGAATTTGCAAAAAATAAATTATCTCCGCACAGGTATCATTTCCCCTGTTAAACAAAAGGAAATGCCTCCACAGTTCTCCCTTTCCATCTTAAAACCCTAAAGAAGGCAGCTTTTCGGGTGAAATAAGCAATGAAAATAATAGCTACCAATAGTAAATGAAAATAATAGCTACCAATAGTAAATGCGGGTAAAGATGGCCATACAAGAACTGAAATGCCAAGCGGGGAGAGATAAGCTGGGGTTTCTAAGGGACCTTGGTGCTGTTCATTGGTGCTCTGAGGGGACTGCCCAGCACAGTGGACGTCATGTGGGAACTACAAAACTCTGGCCACGTGAGGGTGGGAGCGAAGAGGCCCACCCACCCTGGCTCCTAGGAGCAACGCCCAAGAGCTTGCCTCAGCTGCCAGCTAATTCAAAGACCACGTTGTTCAGTCCATCTCAGGATGATGCCTAGTACCTGTTCCTGACCCTGTCTTACCCAATCCTTCGGGAAGTAACAATAACTCTTCCATATGGTATCTGCAGGTTACCCCCCTCTGCTGTGCTGGTGTGCTTGCTCATTCATCTTCTAAGCTCACGGCTCAGACTTCTCAAGCCTAAGGTAAAGATTCAAGCCCTAAGATGCCCTGGGGATTTTGTGAAGGCCCCAAAGCTTTGTCATTCGGCTTCTTGTGTGGCTTCACCCTTTCCCTCACCCTTATTTAACGGTCTCTTCTCCTCCCATGCTTAGTCAGGCCCAGGTTGGGCATCATAGCTCGCCCAGGGGCTGAGGATTGTCCCATTGGGCCATCTGATTCTTTCCCATAATGATGACTCCACCTTTTGGGCCGGATAGGTGCTTCTCAAACTTCAATAAGCATATAGATGACCTGGGGATCTCGTTACCATGCAGACTCAGGTTCAACTGACCTGGAATAGGGCGTGAGAAATGCATGTTGGTAACAAGCTCCCTGCTGAGGCCCGTGCTGCCAGCAGTGCTAGGGTCTCACCTGGAGGTGAGGGACAGCTCACTGTCCCAGAGCCAAAGCATTTATCTATAGAATGATGGGAATAAAAATGCCCATTGATGCAAAGAGGGAATTCTTCGGTTCTCAACTCCAGCAGCCTTTTGGGAGATTAGAAAGGAGTTGGTGACAATCTAATTTTAGAGTCTTATCTTATAGTTTATTATGCACTTACAGTCTTGTCATGCACTTGGTTTGATTCTTCAGTTTTCCCCGAGGTTTGATTCCAATCTTTTGATCTTTTCTGATTATTCATCTTTTTTTTTTTTTTCCAGTACTGGGGCCTAAACCCAGGACCTAGTGTATGCTAGGCCACTGAGCCATACCAGCAGCCCTTTCTATTTTTTATTTTATTTTACTTTTTAATTTGGAGACAAGGTCTCTCTAAGTTGCATAGAACCTATGATCTTCTTGCCTCAGTCTCCCAAGTAGCTGGGATTTCAGGCGTGTGCCACAGTGACTGGCCTGTCAGCACCTAAGACAACAACATTAATATATCTCATCATACACATACTTGTGGAATGTTTTTAAAAGTACATTCTTCCTTATGCCATGGAAAACAGAAAAATACGTATTTCTCTATGACAGAGAAAATATTTGTTGTACAGAACATAACATTTGGTTTTATCATGCTGCAAATATGGAAATATGGATTTTTATGAATGGTTTTGCTTTCAGATTCTAGGGGATATTTTAATGTTGTAAAAACAATTAGTTTTTATTAAATACTTCACTAAGTTGTTAAAAAAAAAAAAAGAATTACTGAATATATATTGGTCACTGTGGGAGCCCTGTGTTAGGTGCTGTGAGTACAGGGGTGGCAGGCAGAGCCCATCTCTACCCTCCTGCAGTTTGTACCCTTGGATTCTGGAGCAATGGGATGCAATGCTGGTTACCTGTAGGATGTACCTGGGGCATTTTATTGTTGCTCTCGTTTTACAATAATATGTGCCTGAACCCACTCCCCTCCCACAGATTCAATTTTAACTGGTTTGGGATGGGTCCCACTGATCAGTATTTTTGAGGAGCTTCTTGGAGTTTCTGGTAGGTAGCCAGCACTGAGGACCCCTAGCTCAAACAATTAAACTAGAAGTTAGAAGATATAAGTGGAATTGTGAGAAGAGCTGGCTCAGGTGTAGACTTTGAAGCTGAGAAGAATGGTGGGCTGGCCATGTAAGTGAAACTCTCTTTCCCTGGCAGCCTGCTTTTCCAGGGCATCACAGGGAGGGAGGAAGTAGCAGTTACCACGTGGGCATATCATAACTCTGTAGTGTCACAACACACTCACAGGTAGTGAGGTTATATCCTGGATCTAAGTCACAGGATGTAGTATCTCCTGGCATCAGCCCTTTTACTGTTCAGCTGGAGTTGCTTTGGTATAAAATTAGAACCAATTAGGGCGACCAGCTGTCCTGGTTTGTCCAGGGCTGTGAGATTTCTGAGGATACAGGATTTCCAGTGCTAAATTCTGGCAAGTCCTCAGAGAACCTGGATGGGTCAGTCACCCTGGATCTAGTGCAGTGAATTTTACTTCAGATTTCTCAAATTGGATGCCCAAAGCCTGATTTAGAAAAGGTAATATTGATAAATTGTTGTTGTTGTTAGGTGTCGTCGAGTCGGTATCCGACTCATAGTGACCCTCATAGGGTTTTCAATGGCTGACGGTTTCGGGATTGCCTTGGGAGTGGATTGCCAGGTCCTTCTCCCATTGATAAATTAGACCTCACCAAATTAAAAACTTTTGTTTTGGGAAAGTTAATGTGAAGAGAATGAAAAGATAAGCTATAGGTTAGAAGAAGATATTTTTGAACCATATATTTGATAAAAGACTAATATCTAGAATAGATACAGAATTTCCAAAACTCAACAGTAAAAATCAAACAATCCAGATAGGAAATAGGCAGAAGACACAGCCATTTCACTGACAAGGTTACTAAGATGGCAAATAAGCACGTGAAAAGATGTTTGACATCAGTAGCTGTTTGGCAAATGCAAATTAAAAACACAAGCTATCCCTACATGCCTTTAGAATGACTAAAATGAAAAATAATGACAATGGCAAAGGCTGGTGAGGGTGTAGATAAAAAAGCAATGAATCACCCATTCATTGCTAGTGGGAATATAAAAATGGTACAGCCACTCTGGGAAAAAAGTTCGACCGTTTCTTAAAAAATTAAGCATGCAACTTCCATATACTCTAGCAATTGCGCTCTTAGACATTTATCTCAGAGAAAGGAAATGAAAACTTATATTCACATAAAAACCTGAACATGAATGTTCATAACAGCTTTATTTGTAATAGCTAAACACTGGAAACAACCCAGATGATCTTTGACAAGTAAATGGTTAACAGCTGGTTGAATTTCAGTAGAGAAAACCTGCAGTTCGTAGAGAAAGAAAGTAAAACGGATCATTGGGGGTGAAAATTTTGGAATCTACTATCACAGGATTTGCTAGGTCTGCATTGATCTTGCGGTGCTATAATCAGGGTGTAATCAGCCCATGTGACATGGCGGAAGGCTGGGTAAAAATACATTCTCACAGCAAAAGAAGACACAATGAAGCGTTTATTGCACAGTTGTTTTGTTAGGTGCTGTCAAGTCGGGTCTGATTCACAGTGACCTTGTGTACAACAGAATGAAACATTCCCAAACACTGTGCCATGCCCGGCACTATGCCAGTGTTTCTCTGCTCTTCATAGGGTTTTCAATGGCTGATTGTTTCAGGGGTAGGTTGCCAGGTCCTTCTCCTGTTTTTGTGGTGCTGGGGATTGAACCTGGGGCCTCTACCAACTGAGCTAAACCCCAGCCTTTATTGCACAGAGACTGAACAGATGGAAAATAAAAAAGGCAAAAAATACACTAGTAGGTAAACATAAAACAAGATTTTAGTGTTAATAATAGGACTACTACTAGGATATAGCTAACTATAAGTTCAACTTGTTATTCTTCTATGTCTGCATCTCTGTAGTACAATAATTAGTGCTCATAATAATGATTCTGAAATATTTTTTGGATCTAAACATACTTTCTCAATTATCAACAATGTTTTATAGATGTATTATAGGTAGATTCTACTGTATCATATCTGACAGTGCTTCTCTGCTACCAGACTCGATGGCACTTAACAACTGCTGTATCATGATTTTTTACAAAGTGGTACTCCATGGATGGTCTCCTAATGGCATCTTAGTTAACCAATGTTTGCATGCTCTTACCCATTCCCTGGATTGTCACAGGTTGAAGGTACCTAGAGAAAAGTGAACTCATTGGTTACTGAGAAGGCCTTATTCATTGGTCTAGATCATTAACTAGGTTGTATCTTTGGGTCCAGGCATCCTGAAGTTCCAAGTCAAGGGGCCTCTTAGTGTGATTCAAGCTAAAATGGCATTCTGCTGTAGTCCCTATCTCTAGTACCATAGAAATATTAACAACTGACCCCTATAGGGTTTGTATTATGCCCCAGATACTATTCTAAGTGTTTTATGCATATTAACTCATTTAATTCTCTTTACAAATGTATAAGTACTACTCCTATCCTTATTTTACTAATGGGAAAATGAAAGCACAGAGAAGTTAAATTGCTCAAAGTCACAAAGCTTAGCAAAATTCAGCTCTGGAGTTCACTCTCATCCAAAAAAGCATGTAATGTTTATGCTTTGTAATAGGCCACCTATTTGAATGCCAATTGTTTTTGATTTTGATATGCCCTCAAATTTCTGGAATTTCTTTTGGTTCTCTCTCCTCAATCAATTTGCCTGTTAAGTGTCATATCACAAAGTCTGTGAGCCTACGTGCAACATTTCAGTTTGACAAAATGGCAGGGTCACAGTTGTTGTTAGGTGCTTTGACTCAGTGTCTTACTCATAGCGACCCTATGTACAACAGGTAAAACACTATTGTTATCACTTCTTTGCTATTCATAGGGTTTTCAATGGCTGATTGTTTTTTGGGAGTGGGTTGCTGGGTTCTTCTCTCAAGCCTATAGCACCTGGTGTTTCCAGGTGATCTCCCAACCAAGTACTAGCCAGGCCTGACCATGCTTAGTTTCAGAGATCTGACAGGGTGGGACCCCACAGTGGTACAGCTGCAGGCCTAGAGTCACAGTAGGATGCCTTAATTGTAGAGTCTTGTTGATGGCAAAACCAGATTAAGATGGAGTAATGTTACTTTGGGCTGGGATTTAGCTCAGTTGGTAGAGCGCTGCGCTGCAGTCTCTGAGGTCCCAAGTTCAATTCTCAGCACCTAAAAAATGGGAGAAGGATGTGGCAATCCACTCCCAAGGTAATCCTGAAACAGTCAGCCATTGAAAACCCTATAAGGGTCGCTATGAGTCAGATACCGACTCGATGGCACCTAACAACAACAACGTTACTTTAAATGTCATTGTGCATCTGGACTGTTTTGATGAGGCCTGTATAATTTACTGCTGTTGTAGCTGTTGTTAGGTGCCATTGAGTCGTGTCCAACTCATAGCGACCCTCATAGGGTTTTCAATGGCTGATTGTTTTGGGATTGCCTTGAGAGTGCATTGCCACATCCTTCTCCCATTTTTTTGCAGTGCTGGGAATTGAACCCTGGACCTCAGAAACTGCAGAGTGGTGCTCTACCAACTGAACTAAATCCCAGCCTAATTTATTGCTACTATGGGGTAATTTGTTGAATTGTTTCATTTTTATTTATTTGAGATTATGATTCAACATAATGTATCATTTGTTTATTTTCATTGGCTGTGTTATTTTCCCACGGGAGCCTTTGGAGATGAAGGACAAGTTTGCTGTAGAAACCCCAAGAAATTTTAGAAAAATCATCTGAAGCATATATCTGCTCTCCTACTTTGCAAGGTTGGCAAATTCACTACAAGTAGGCTGACCTCTGAACAGCAGGACATTTTTTTATTTTATGGTATGTTTGTGAGCATAAGGACAGTGCTCTTTCACTTTGTTTATTTATTTTTGAGACAGGTTCTTACTATTAGCTTGGGCTAACCTGAAACTCTGTTTTGCTTTTGGTTTTTTGAGATAGGGTATTGCTGTGAATTCATCCTTCCCTCCCTCCTTCCTTCCCTCCCTCCCTCCCTTCCTTCTTTCCTTCCTTTGTCTCTTTCATAGGATCTCACTATGCCGCCCAGGTTGACCTTGAACTCAAAATTTGGGCTTGAAGGGATATGAATGGCCCTACATATAAGCATAGGCTGCTATTTCTTGGTGTGGCAGGTATTATTTAAAAATAAAATGAGGCCTCATTATCTCGCAATTAGGCCTAAGGGAGTTTTCTTGCTGGAGTTTATTGTTATTATTGGAATTATTATTATTATTACTGAAACTTTCCTTTAGTCTTATTCTATTGCTCTATTTTCTGAGAAAATTGGTAGCTCCCCTGAGGGTAAGTGATATGATTTTCCTCTTTTCTTCATTTATAACTTGACAACTAGCTAGCTCTGTTGGGGAACTAATGGTTTATAATTAACTTTTAGATAAATTACTGCTTAAAGAAAAGGGAAGATACATTGAGAGCTAGATGTCAGTCTGTCAAAACAGACAATGGAGATATCCCTGTAACTTTGTCATTTTCCAGTTGATGCCAGTAGTGTTTTCTTGGTGATCTAAGAAATGGAATCTCAAGCACACAGGTGTCAGAATTAGCTGGCAAAAATATCCCTGTCCCATCATGGAAGTATCTTCCTTCTGACTCAGAACATAAGGGCAGCAAGAATAGCACTTGTTGCTATGGCTTGCCCTAGACTTCAGTGTACATATTAATCAATTGTGCAAACCAGCAGGACAATCTTAAATATGATCAGAAAGTCATGGCCCAGAAACTACCCAGATTTTTGAAAGAAAGTATTTGTGCATTCTAGAACAATGGAATTACCACATCAAACCTTACTGGATACCTCATTTTATCTGAGCAATCAGGAAACAGAGGATGGAAAAAAAGAAGTATTCAAGTACACACTGTTTGTAATGGGCAGTGTTATGCAGACTGACCAGAGGACTTCAATGTTTACTTTTATTTTAAGCTCTATAATCATGTTGATTTAAGCTGTTATTCTATGTTCATTATTATTTTTGAAATGCATACAACTGAAATTATATTAGACATCTCGGGGGATTTTAGAATGGGAAGGGGCCTTTGAGATAATAGCCACATTAACACTGTGGTTACTCCCTATGTTGTTGTTGTTGTTGTTGTTAGATGCCATCGAGTAAGAGACTTATAGAGACTTATAGAGACTGTTATAGGGTTTTCAATGACTGGTTGTCTCAGGATTGCTTTGGGAGTGGATTGCCATGTCCTTCTCTCGTTTTTGTGGTGCTGGGAATTGAATTGAGGTCCTCAGAGAGTACAGTGCAGCACTCTACCAACTGAGCTAAATCCCAGCCTCCTACTCCCTATGAAGGACCCCAATAAGTGATATGTAGATTGTTTCATTCTTTATAATTCTGTGAAGTGGGTGTAATTACTGTGGGGTGCGTGCCTCCTGGTCCGGCCTGGAAGTTTGGACGGGCAGCGCCGCCGTGCACACAGATGCTAGACACAGTTCACTCGGGACCCTCAGGTGAGGGGCACAGATTCCTGCAGCCCTCGGGACCCTGGTGGAGACAAGAGAAAGGAAAAGCTTCAGGCGCTTTTGCCTTCCAGGGGCAAATACTTGTGTTGGTCGTCTTGGTGGTCTCGAGGAGACAGTTGATGCTTAGTCGGTGATCAGTTGGAGAGCAGGTTCTTTTCCTTGTTGAGGATTGCAACAGGAGAGCATTCTTTCCTCATCGAAGGTCCGGGGGAGAGCAGTGGGAGAGGTGTTTCCTCATCAGTGCTCCGGGCAGGAATGGGCAAGAAGGCACAGAAAGGGGTGCCAAGAGGCTTGAGCTGCTGCAGCGCAGCTCTTTATGTAGCTCGCCCATGGAATGGCCTGAGCCAATCAGCTTTCAGTCCAATTGTCCAATCAGGAAGGGTTTTGTACAAACGTGCAACCAAGTTACTTTCATTTTCCCTAGATTTCTAACTTACAAACCAGATATTCAAATGCCATTTTCCCAGTTTGGGAGTTTTTGCCAATTTCCTCCCAATTTTT
>VMDO01033404.1:0-17989 GCA_007922755.1 Pedetes capensis
CTAGGACGCCAGGTGCTTTGTGGGGGGTGGCAGTGTAGGTGGGCGTGCAGCCCTTAGGCCACAGGCAAGGATGGGCCCTGGAGACTGGAAAGAGGCGGGCCGAACTGGGAAAGGCCTTCTGTGCACAGCAAACTGCTTTAACTTCATTCTGAACGCCTTAGGGAGCCAGCGAAGGCTTCCACACTCTATCCACATGCAAGAGCGGTGGCTGCTGCTTGGGTTTACAGTATTCCCCTTGACCTTGTGGGAGGAGGTGGAAGAGGAGCACGCGTGGTGAAGCCAGAGAGGCCCTGAGCAGTTAGCCAGTGGGCTGTTGGGTCCCAAGAGAAGGCAGAGCCCAGAAGGCTGATGCCACATGCACTTAGCAAGTAGAATTGAGAGAATGTGGTAAGAAATTGGTTGTGACTGGCAGGCAAAGGAAAGGTCTAAGGTCATGTGTATAATGCCAAATCTGGGCATTTATCACTTGGCCTATTCTCAATTATGACCTTATTGTTGTTGTTGTTGGTGGTGGTGTTGAGTGCTGTTGAGATGGGTCCCACTCATAGTGACCCTAAGTGCAACAGAATGAAATAGTCCCCAGCACTGTGCCATGCCTGGCACTACATCAGTGCTTCTCTGCTATTCATAAGGTTTCTATTGGCTGATTGTTTTGGGAGTGGGCTTCTGGGTCCTTCCCCCTAGCCTACAGCACCCAGTATTCCCAGGTGGTCTCCCATCCAAGGACTAACCAGGCCTACTTCTGCTTAGCTTCTGCAATCAGACAGGATCAGATGCCAGGGTGGTACGGCTGTACATGACTTACTCAGCAAATCAAAACAAGAACACAGATAAATAATCCTGAAGGAGTCTGAGGTGATGGGTTCAGAAAACAATCTAGGAATCTGTTTCTGAGGATCAGGAACCAAGCAAAAATAACTAGGGCATTAGAAGCAGGAGCCCAGACTTCCAAAAATGGAGAGAGTTGGCCAGATCTGCCCTACGCTGTCTAACTGGCACAAACCTGTTTTTTATGCTCATGAGAACTTCAGGTCTTCAGGGTACTTCTAAAACTACTCTCAGGCAACAGCCTCTGAAAGATGACAGAGAATTGGTGGTAGTTCGATGGAGAAAGAAATCAGCTTTATTCAATCCTACTAAATGGCAAGCTGTGAGCATCTCTCTCTCTCTCTCTCTCTCTCTCTCTCTCTCTCTTTCACACACACACACACACACACACACACACACACACACTGAAAGGGTTTGTCCGTTTGAAATTAACTACCAAAAACCAAAATGGGTACAGCATTTTATACTTGATATTGATCCACTCACAACCAGGTCCTTTTGATGCGGAGATCTTTCTCTCTCTGCCATGTTTATGTCAGTTTTAACACATTCTCCAACTACTCCACATAGAAGAGGAAGTCTAAGACTTTTTTTTTTTTTCTTCAGTAGTGGGGATTGAACCCAGGGCTTTGCATATGCTAGGCAAGCACTCTACCACTGAATGCACCCCACCCCTCCTTTTATGTTTTATTTTGAGACAGGGTCTTGCTAAATTGTGCAGGCTGTCTCTGGCCTTGAACTTGTGTTCCTCCTACTTCCGTCTCCTGAGCACTTGGATTACAGCTGTGTGCCGTGGCACCTGGCTTAAGACTTTTTATGGAAGGGAAATAATTTGGTATAATTTTTGTTCTAAGGTCCTGCTTGCTTCCTGGTTCTGTTTAGTGGAAAGAAAGCATCTACTTAGCCTTCTCCAAAGACTGTCTCGCATGAAATTCTTCAATTAATCAAATAAAGTCATGATATATTTCCATACTTCTTCTTTAAAGGAATTAATTAGAATTGTTATCAACAGATGAGTGGATAAGCATAATGCTAAAAAAAAAAAAAACAGATGCCAGTTGCATGATGTATCTTAAATGCAAATATCTTTGAGACCAAAATTACTAGTGTCTCTAGGGCAATGATATAAATAACCTGCACTTACTTTCCAACTTACAAAAGATGGCAAGAGTAATGAGTTTTTAATAGTCTCATAAATACTATGTCTGAAAATAGTTTGTGAATATTTGGGGCTCCTTATGAAATGCTTACATGTTGTTTCAGTAAAGCACACATTTGGTCACAGTTTAGTGGCTTGCAAAAAGTCAAATTAATGGTGAGTGAGATAAAAGAAAAGCAGATCATTTGCATGGGTGTGAATTTAGGTCTGGGAGAATTCTTCTCACTTGTAAAATGTCTGCGCTTCTGACTTCATACTTATATTTGCATGAAGGTAAATGAGGACCAAAAAAAGCAAAGGACATTATTCGGTGTCCAATACAAGACTCCCTCAAATTCCCATTTTAGTTGCACACTGCTCATTGCTACATCTGAAGATAGTCTCTCCATTTCCTTTACTTTTATTCCAAATCTGTCTCCGAAGATAGACTAAATGTGTACCCAAAGAGGAAGCTGACATTTTTGGTCTAGGCCATAGTTTGTTGTTGTTAGGTGCCGTCGAGTCGGTATCCGACTCATAGCGACCCTCATGGGGTTTTGAATGGCTGACTATTTCAGGATTGCCTTGGGAGTGGATTGCCAGGCCCTTCTCCCATTTTTGCAGTGCTGGGAATTGAACTCGGGACCTCAGAGACTGCAGCACAGCACTCTACCAACTGAGCTAAATCCCAATCCCTAGGCCATAGCAGTTGCTATGTTAATTGGTAAATACTTCTTTTGTATTGGCCACCAGTACTGGAGTTAAGTCCTATATTCCCTGTGAAGGCCAAGGAAGAGGTAATAACACATAGCAATATTTTGACTCTTCTTTGAAGTCAATATGAGCATGGGGGGAGGTGTCTTGTGGCTATTGAAATATATCTATCACATCAGACATTTTAATTTTAGCTCCTGTGAAGATCCATCCTTTTCTCCCTATTTGTTATTTATTGTTCTCAATTCTGATTCCAAGCAGCTGCTGTCTTGCTAAAATAAGTAGAGCCAATGTTTAAATAATTTTAGGTTGTTTTCATAGTATGCTGGATGTTTTAAATTAGCCCAGAATGTTACCAGGCCCTCTGAATTTTTAGTCTAATTTAATATTTCCTAAAAGAGCTGCAGAGGAGGCATAATAACCTTAAATAGGGGGTGGAGGAAGATTTTTCCTACTTTCTGTTCAAGATTACTGCACAAGAAATAGTCATATTTTTTTTTCCTGAAGTCTCCTCCCCTAGAAACTGACAGCCCAAGCAGCTGGTGGCCTTGGCAGAAGGTACTTGAAATGGAAAAATCTGCCCTTCCAGAAGATAAGAAGGGGCAGTTTAGAAAAGGCAATAAATGGACTAAGGGCTCTGCTATGCACATTTACAGGAATCACACACTGGTTCATACAGCTGCTTTCAAAGTGCTGGTGAAAAATGGACTTCCGTTCTGCCCTAAAAAGAGCTGGTCTTCCCTTGGTCCTGCTTGCTCCTCTTCGGCCTTGGCTGTGTTGAGAACATCTCTTTCGGGTGCTACATATGAGTGGTGGTTCATTCTCTTTATTTGGCATAACTGCATTCTAACTTGTGTAGGCGCCAGTTCTGTCTCCATGACTGACTTATAAACTTAGTGCCAGGTGGTCCCGAGTGTTGGCTCTACTCCCATTGCCTGGGTGTAATGTTACACTATATTCTTTTGCTAACTGTGCTACCACAGTCTTCAGCTTCTCCAAGCTCAGCTTAGCCAGCTATGGAAGGGGAATCATCACAGCCCTTCCTCATAGGGTAGTTGTGGAAATGAAGTGAGACAGCAGGTAAAGAGCTTAGCAAGCTATGCCAGGCATATTACAAAGCACATAAGACAGGTTAGATTTAGAAAAAAAATTTTAAATTTATTTGCAGTGCTGGGCATCAAACCGAGGGTTTTGTGCAGACTAGGCAAGTGCTCTACTGAGCCACATCCCCAGCCTGAGGTTAGCTATTATTACTTAATATACCCTTTGGATCGAGAAGGTATTTTTACTCTATCAGGAGAAGAATACCTATAAAATCAGATTAAACCATATATCTGACCATCTTCCTTTTGGTGGGTCAGGGTGCCAGAGCCTTTAGGAGGTGGTAGCAGCGTGAGTCCAAAGCTGTTTTCTCTCCCTTATCTATTAAGGCAACAGAGAAAAAGAATTGTGGTCTGGAGCTGAAGAAAACCAGGTCAAGCTTTGTTTCCCATTTGGACGTTTTGTGTATACATGCGTATCATGATTCCCAGAATTCCTTCATGACAGCTTCTTTACTTAATGGACAAGGAGGATTTTCTCAGGCGAGGCTTACCCAGATCTACCTTAGAAGAGAAAGTCAAATGATTCTTATTTTTGCTTTTGTGCTTAGAAAAAAGAGGACAAACTGCTTGCTTCAAGAAACTATGAGGGACGTTAAACAAATTTTTTTTTAATTAAGGAAAGGAGATCATATAAAAAGGAAACATCCTTGAAGGCTTCCAAGTTCATTGTACCAGGATAAAGAAAACTTTCCTCTCCTGTCCTCATTCATTCTTAGACATTACTCTCTTAATTCATCTGGTTTGTCACCCAGGATATATAAGAATCACAAAGTACCTCCCCATGTGGTTTCTCTGGCATTGTCTAGGCGGCAGACATGGCTTCTGTGGTTGATGTTCCCTTCAGCAGTTCATGGAGGCAGTGTGTGTCCCTGTGGGGTGAGACTGGGCTGGGCTGGAGGTGGAAACCCAGCCACCGGATGGTGGAGGAACAAGCATGCAGAGTGGGCTCTTGGACCCCCGTCCTGAGGTGGGCCTTGCTGTCACACCTCTTTCTCTGAGGTCTTCTCACATACTTCCCTGCCCACAACCCTCACCCCCAGGACTGAGGGGCTGAACCCAGGGCCTTGCACATACTTTGCAAGTTCTCTGCCACTGGGCTATACTCCCTAGCCCATTTTTTAAAATTATTATTACTATCATCATCATCATCATTATTATTTTGAGACAAGGTTTCACTAAGTTATGCAGGCTGCCTCTGGCCTTGAACTTGAAATCCTCCTGCCTCTGCCTCCTGAGTCGCTGGGATGACAGGCATGCACCACCATGCCTGGCTCCTTCCTCATACTCTTCACTGTCAAGCCAGTGCCTTACTTTGGGGTTTGCAAGAACACAGTGGCTTCTGAGAACCTACTTCTTGCCTTACTCTTCTCAGCCTCCTCCGGTCCTCTCTACTCTTGCCCTTTGCCATTTTGTGTTAAGGTCTTCTATTTTCCACCTGACATACAGAATATTTGTCCTTCTCCCTGATTTTTCTTTACATTCTTTGGAGAATTTAAAATTTTTCTCCCTGTGTGCCTGTCTTCATTTCTTTCTTCTTCTGTTGCAGGAAGCCCTGCCAAATTTTCCCTACTCTGAAAGCTCCTGATTTAGGATTTACAGAGTCACACCAAGAAGGAAGTAGCAGTTTTGATCAAAACAAACTCTTGCCCCTGAGAAGCAAACCAAGAGCAGCAACAACAGTCACATGCACAAAATCATGAAGAATCAACTCCATTTATGTATTTTTTTAATAGTAATTGGCATTCCACAAATTCTATCAGGTGCTAAATAACTTGGACATAAAAGCATTCCAATTTTACATGGTCACACATAAGAACTTTTAAAGAAAAAAAACACATGGCAATATATCCCCAGAAGGAGATATTCTTGGGTCCTCTCATTCTACTATTTGAATTGTCCAATATAAATTTATTTTTTCTGAGAAAATTTAACTACATTTAGGAAATCTATATAGCATCTTATTAATCGGCAGCATTAGGCATCTGACTAGTGGTGGCTTAATTCTTCCCTTAGCTGCTTTACTTCTCACATAAGCTTGAACAAGCCACTTAGCATCCTCAATCCTAAAATGGGTACCATTTAGGGAAAATATTAAAGGAGAGAGTATATGCAAAGCATATAGTACAGAGACTGGCATATAGCAGCCATTCAGTAAAGACCATCTATATTTGCTGGTGGCCTGTGATACCCTAGTGAATGAGCGAGGCACGGGGACACAGGAGACAGGGCCTCTGTTCTGGTAGGGCTTATAGGTTGGTGGAATTGGCACAGCTAACACATGGCTTCATGAGAATGCCTTCCTCCTCTGCTTCTGTCTTGCACAGAGGAGTGACTCTACACAGTACAAAACAAAACAGAATGAAATACTGGCAATTACCTGGGAAGTCGATCAAAGAGAAAGGCCAGCCTTCTCTGCGTACATCGTACTCGGTGGCCTGTAACAAGGACTTGGGAGTTATGTTTGATTCTTGCTCTCTGCCTCATATCTAATCAGTCTCCAAAGCCAGCATTTTCATCTTTTGAAGCTGATTTCTTCTCTAGAGAGTTTTCTAATTCACAGTATCATCTTTTTGATCTGATATACCTAAATATCCTTTAATCTGGTTTATCCTAAATCATTTATTTTTAAAAAAATTTTCCAGGTGTCATGGCACATGCCTGTAATCCCAGCGACTCAGAAGTTGGAGGGAGAAGGATCACACATTGGAGGCCAGAGGCAGTCTACATAACTTAGTGAGACCCTGTCTCAAAATACAAAGTAAAAAATGGGCCGGGGCTGTGGCTCAGAGGCAGAGTGCTTGCAAGAAGCATGCATGAAGCCCTGGTTTAAACCCCCAAATACCACAAAAAAGAAAAAGTTGTTGAGCATCTTCTCGTGCCAGACTAAGAAGAGAAAAATGATGAAACATCACGTTGACAGCCGCCTCCCTAGGAAAATCTGAGGTGACACTTGAGCTAATGGATACTGTTCTCAAGAGAAAGATCTGGGCTGGAAAGAAAGAATTGGGATGGATGAGCCTCTCTAGGAAAAGCACATAGAGGGAGAAGAGAAGAATACAAGGACCTGGGCTGGGCTGGAGGAGTGGAATGGGGTGAAAATGTAAGGGTCGGCAGAAAAGGAAGAATGAAGGATCCTGAGAAGGAGCAGCCTATGAGGCAGGAAAAGAAACAGAAATAAGAGGTATCAAGAATATCAAGGGAGGAAATTGTTTCCAGGGGGAGAGAGGAGTCAGATGACCTTGAGGACATGGTGGCCATTAGGAACTTTGCTTCAGTGTTGCACTGGGGGTAGGAGCCAGATTCTAATGTGCAGAAGAGGAAGTGGAGAAGGCTGGGAGGGGAAACTCTCCCTTTGGAAGAAGGGAGTGAGATAAGAGTCTAGACAACAGATGCCACATGCCAAAGGATACCCACTGCCATACATTAGAGGAAGGGCAGAGCACGGGCTAACCTTTGGGGGTCTGAACTCAGACTACCTGGCTTTGAAAACTGACCCTACCACTTACTCCATGTAATATCGGTTGGGCAAGTTATTTTACCTTGGATACCTCAATTCCTTCTTCTGTAAAATGAGGATAGATAGTACTAGTATCTTCTTTACTGACTAGCCATAAAGATTAAAGTAAAGTGCCTACTATCTAGGAAATGTTCATACGTACTGTTCATGCACACTAACCTTCAATACTCTATTTCAAAGTGCTATGGAGACCCAGCATATGACATGATCCATTCTGTTAGGTGAGCAGAAGCAGAGAAAAATTTGTAGATGGCTCATGGAAGCTGGATCAAAATAGGTGAGTGGATATTATTTTTTCAGATAGAGAAAAAAATTTAAAAAGTATAATTGAAAAACTAGCACAAATTATACAAAGAAAGATAAGTAAATGTGGAATTGGAGCATGAGTTTGTGAGTACTCATACCAGGAATTTAGAAAGATCCTGTAGTAAGATCTAAACCCTTGAGGTACAAGTCTATGTTTCATTACTTTTACTTCTTAAAAATATTGTACATAAGTCATGACTATAGACAAAAATCAATTATTATCTTTAGTGGGGGAAACTATGTGGGGAGTTTATGGTTTGGTTTTTGTCTTTTTTCTTTTCCTTCCTTTTTCCCAGTACTGTGGAGTTGAGCCCAGGGTCTCACACATGGTAGGCAAGTGTTCTACCACTTAAGTTGCATCGCCAGCGCCTTTTTAATTCTTTTTACTTTGAGACAAGTCTCACTAAGTTATACATGCTACTTCTGGCCTTGAACTCATGATCCCTCTGCCTCAGCCTCTTGAGTTGCTGGGATTACAGGCATGTACCATGGCACCTGGCTGTTTTTGGTTTAACTTTCTATTTCCAAAGCAATTTGCTGGGCTTCATTAATGCCTTTGGTCTTAGTTATTGTTAGGTGCCATCTAGGTGATCCAACTCATAGCGACCCTCATAGGGTTTTCAATGGCTGATTGTTTTTAGGGATTGCTTCAGGAATGGATTACTATATCCTTTTCCTATTCTTGCAGTGCTGGGGGATGGAACCGAGGGCCTCAGAGAGCACAGGGCAGCACTCTCCCAACTGAGCTAAACCCTTGCCTCCCTTTGGTCTTGCTTATGAATATATGCATCTGGACATGTTGTCAAGGTCTCCTGAAAAACTGCTTTAACTGAATTGTGCTTCAGTATGACTCTAAATTGTGCTATTTGCCTGTGTCAGCAGATCAGCAAGAAATAGCCCAGCATGGTTCATCATCATATTTGCAGTGAGGATATTATAGAAAATGGGGATCATTATACTGCATAGTGTTCTGTTTATGAAGATTCTTATGAGTCTGTCTTCAGAGTCTTAATGTATATAAAGAATAGTTACACTTAGGTTGACCAAATATCTCTATTTTATAATAGGTACCATATTCTCTTAGGTCCTTGCAAACACTGCTAGAAAGCACAGAGTAAATTCATAGCTCAACCTAAGCAAGTACATTTTGTGTACTGAGCTAATTACTGGCCTCATTTACATTCCTCATGCCTATTCTTTTTCTTCTTCTTGTTGTTAGATGCTTTTGGGGTGGGGCCGACTCAGTGACCTATGTACAACGGAATGAAACACTCCCTAACACTGTGCCACGCCCGGCACCATGTCAGTGCTCCTCTGCTATTCATAGGGTTTTCAATGGCTGGTCGTTTCAGGATCATTTGAAGAGTGGGCTGCCAGGTCCTTCTCCCATTTTTGCAGTGCTGGGGATTGAACCCAGGGCCTCAGAGAACACAAAGCATCACTCTACCAACTGAGCTAAACCCCAGCCCATTCTTTTTCTTATGCATTCCTAATTTATGCTCTTTTAGAGTATAGCATGCATCTTTCAAAGCAAACTTAATTTTTTTTTTTTTAATGTAGAATGGTAGTATGGGACCTTGAGATCTGAAGTCAAAAGGTTTTCTTTCAAATTGCTTTTTCACCACTTACTAATTGTGCAACATTGGGCAAATACTATAGCTTGGATCTGAAGTATCCCCCAAAGGCCCAGGTGTTGCCAGCTAGGTCCCCAGCCCGTGGCACTATTGGGAGATGGTGGAATATTTAGAAAGTGGCACCAAGTGGAAGGAAGTTAGGCTGTGGGGGTGTGGCTCTTGAAAGGGATATGGGGGAGCCCAGCCCTTTCCTCTCTCTCTGTTTCCTGGCTGCCCTGTGGGGAGACGTTCCCTCTATGATGCTCCCCCTGTCATGATAATCTGCCTTGGCACAGGCCTAACAGCAACAGGGCCAAGCAACCATGGACTAAGGTCTCTGAAACCATGAGCCAAAATAAACGTTTCTTCCTTATACATTGATTTATCTTGGTATTTGTTACAGCAGTGGAAAGCTGACTGCTACAGTAAGTTATTTAGTGGCACAAAGCCTCAGTTTCCTCATTTTCAAAATGGGTATGACAGTTTTTACTTCATGGAGTTTTATAAGGATTAAAGGAGATAAGTCATGCAAAATCTGAGCACAAGGCCTGGCCCATACATGGCATGCAACAAATTAATGATATTGTAACTAACATTATTTTATGTTAACATTAGCAGCCATGATATAAACATGCACATATATGAAAAAATCTAATTATAATTCTTGTTGTTGTTGCTGCTGTTGTTAGGTGCCCTCAAGTCAGTGTCCTAGTCATAGTGAACCTATGTACAGCAGGTGAAATACTATTGTTGCTGCTTCTCTGCTATTCATAGCATTTTCAATGGCTGATTGTTTTTTGGGAGTGTGTTGCCAGATCCTTCTCCCAAGCCTACAGCACCTGGTGTTCCCAGGCTGTCTCCCATCCAAATACTAACCAGGCCGCATCCTACTTAGCTTCCAAGATCTAACAGGATTGACGTCACAGTGGTACGGCTGCAGGCAAGTCTTAAGAAATTAAAATAGTGGCTTGGCATGATGACATACATCTGAAATCCCAGTACATGGGAAGTAGAGGCAGGAAGATCATGAGTTTGAGGCCAGCCTGGGCTACATAGCAAGTTCAAGGCCAGCCTGGGGTACATAGTGGGACCTTGTCTCAAAAACTGACAATAAAATAAAGTAAAATAAAATATTTCTGCTTCCTCTAGGTTTATTTGAAATTAACATGCCTTGATATTCTTGACAAAGAGCCAATTTCTGGAAATAGATTTTCAAATGTTAACAACTCAAATCAGCCAAAAGATTATACTAGAAAATTAGCATCAGCAATATATGGCTAAACAGAAATTGAGCACTTTTTCTATTTGTTCCTCTCTTACTGCACATATAAGCTAATGTTCTGTCTTTAGTCTGATAGGCCTATTTACACAGTTGTTCTAGAATGGTTAGTGAAATGCAGAAGATGATTCTATCTTGCAATTTAAATGAAATATTGCACAGGTAATTTCAGAAAGGAATTTTCCTGACAGCAAGAAATAGTTCTTAGCAACACACACACACACACACACACACACACACACACACACACATACACACACTCCAGAAACAATGTTAGATCTAATTCTGTAACAGCACAGCCATGTGCTGAGTGCATCATTTCATTTTTAAGGACATAGATTTAATTTCATGTGACGATCTGGCATCAAAGTTTCCCTCTGTCCTTTTTTTTCTCAAATAGCCCAGTAAATATGAAAATACAATCTAATACTAAAAGATTAAATTTTTGAGACTCTACTTGCAGGGTACCAGGGTTATTATGAAGGCAGTAAATGAACAAAATAAGTTAGTGAAAATGACAACACTACTTGTATGATATCGGCGAACCTAACACATAACTAACGAGAATCCCATGCCCACGAGGAAATGAGGCCCAGTATATCTAGCTTATGCTTTCCCATGCCATTTCCATTGATCATATGGAGCAAAGAAATGTAATCACTTTTCAGGGTATCATAGTAACATACGTAATATTTTGCTCTCGGGCAATGCAGAGAAGGGATTTTTTTGCATTAGTAATAGGGTTTTATTTTCTTCAATACTGTGTAACAAACCCTTTGGAATATATTCAAAGTTAGAAAATTTACTTTTAGAGGAATCTGGCCATAAAACTCTTAGTCACTTATAACTCATTATCTAAAAATTCTTTTGTTGTATAAGAAAAGAATAACAAATTGTAATTTACCACACAAAAAATTAATTTGGAGGTTTAATTCCTATTCCTAATGAATTCACTTTGCATTACATAGCTTATTTTAGCTCTCATTCTGCAGTTTTTAAACTAGAATAAATATTTATCTACCTTAATAGCACTTGGGAGAAGGACCTGGCAACCCCCTCCCAAAAATCAATCTGCCATTGAAAACCCTATGAACAGTGGAGAAGCACTGACAATAGTGTTTCAACTGTTGTAAGTAGGGTCGCTATGAGTCGGTATCCGACTCGACGGCACCTAACAACAACAACCTTAATAGCACATGATCAGTGATTCTCCCTTAAAACTCACTAGACATTGTTATTTTAAAAAATAAGATATGGATTTGAGGTCCAACAACATTTTCCCTTTTCCTTTCTTAAGTTTCCTGTGTGATCATTAAAAAGAAGAAACTCAAGGAGTCTTTGATCATGTTTTAAATGTACAGTCTAATGTTGCGCTAGCTTGATACATTTATAGATGTGCTTCTATCTGTAATGAGTGGCTGTCAGGGACATTGATATTTTCCTGTTGGCCACATCAGTGGTTACCATGTCCCCTATCCTTTGTATTTCTCATCTGTTTTTAGGAGATGAGGCATTTCCATTCTATCAGAATGGTCCACATCAGACTTCTCAAGTAGACTTAGAAAACCATGGTCAAGGATGGCATGCACACTCGTAGTCACTGAAGCATGTTGAAAATGTCTTTTTAAAATGTCTGTTTTTCAGGCCAGTCTGGGTTACATAGTGAGTTTGTGGCCAGCCTGGGCTGCATAGTGAGACTTTGTTTCAAAGGAAAAAAAAGAGTCTTTTTTCCCCATCTCATTTATTTTCATACAAGTCAGTGTTACTATTGCAACTTTTGGGCAGAAAGACTACACCATAAAAAGAATTAATGATTTTCTAAAGTCAGCCGAGGAGTAGAAAATAGAAGTTAAAATTCCAGAATCCTAAATCACTTATTTGAAACTTTAAGTGTTTTGGCTTTCAGATACTTTTATGAAGAATTCTGTCTCGATTTAGATGACTGGTTATATTTCTTTGTTGTTTGTCTCAGTTGCACTGAAAGTTAGACAAAATAGACTGGGAAGCTTCAGGATCCTGAAGTTTCTGCTGGTAGGCATGCAGAGCCAAAATATTTTTTATTCTCATTGCAAATGTCAACCACACCACTAACTGGCTTTGCTCTATAGAAGCTTGAGAAGAAAACAAGTTTTTGTGAGGTATCTATTATTGCCTGGTACTTTATATACATTAATTCAATTTGGTCATTGCAACATCCCTATGTGGCAAATGTTGCTGGCTCCAATTTATAGATTAAGGAAACAAATGAACAACAAAAAACCCAAAAATAGAAATCCAAAGAGATCTAGGATGAATCCCAAGCTTTTGGTTTACATTTGGGATCACTATACCAAAAGAAAAAAATAGTTAAGTGCTGTGGAATATTTTAAAATTTTACTATGAAATTCATGTACATAGTGGTGGTTTTTATGGTTAAAAAAAGGCAATGTGTAAGGATAAAGAGTGAAAAAGTTTTTCTCGCTGAGTATGCAGCCTCTTCATTTTCCTGGAGCATTAACTACTCATAGATTTGGAGGCAATGTGGTATTTTATATTAAAATAATCTCTGACAAGTTACATAGTTAATATTCAATCCACATAACACTTTAAAATAAAACAAGACACTTCAAAAATCTCTGAGAACGTGTAGAGAAATCCAAGTTTCTTGGGGCAGGGTTTTCCTCCCTTTGTTGCTGGGGTACTTGATGAAAAATTGGACAGCCCTGAGTTGCTTGTTTTAATTATCACAGTGTTTTCCTGGTTTGCCAAGTCACTTCATGGCAGCCTTTCAAAGTTGATGAGAATTTACTCCTTAGAAAAATCAACTCTGGAAAATGAGCTACTCTTTGAGGGAGGGAGGATAGCAGTTCCCATGTATGAAAAAATACATATATTTGGAAAAAGATGCTCCTTTTAGCAATGACTGGATGCAATCAGGCTTCAATAGAGCAAAGCCAGTTAGCAGCATGGTTGACATTTGCAATGAGAATAAAAAATGTTTTGGCTGTGCATGCTACCAGTAGAGACATCAGAATGCTGAAACTTCCTAGTGTCTTTTTCTCTGGCAGTATCCCAGATTGCTTATGCAATTTATTTGATAATCATTAAAAAGGTCCTGGGCAGCAAGAGTTGACACCCTCCTCAGGACCCTGAAACCTCAGAGGTTTCATTCTACCTCTTCTCTCAATTGGGACTGAACCTACCATTAGCCTCTGTGTCTCTATAGTTTCTCCCTGGCAGATAGTGTCCTTCTGGTGTGTAGTTCTCCCGTGGTGCCCAGCCCTTCCCATAGCACTGACCTCATTGGGCCTTGTTGTAATTGCTCATTTAATTGTCTGCTTTTTCTGCCAGACTATACACCCCATGAAGGTAGAGTCTGTCGCCCTCTTTCTCACCCCAAGAAAGATTTATCTAAACATATTGGATGAACCAATGAAGGCATGACCCTTGCCAGCGCTCTGTCAGAAGGGGCAAAGGGATTTGTTTCCACCAGAGTTACAGTTCTTCACTGGTGCCTAGACAATCACTACTGCCCTTCCACCCTCCAGGAATCTTGGTCAAGGTTCTGTGGGTCTAGGTTTGAGGATGTTTGAGAAAGACCAAGTAGTTCCTTCAGCAAAAAATTAACCAGTGCCTTTAGTCAGAGTCTAGACATTGACCCTTACCTAGGGGCTGAATGTGACTCATGCCCAGTCAATAATATGAAGTTGTTGTTTGTTGTTGTTAGGTGCCGTCGAGTCGGTATCTGACTCATAGCGACCCTCATAGGGTTTTCAATGGCTAACTGTTTCGGGATTGCCTTGGGAGTGGATTGCCAGGCCATTCTCCCATTTTTGCAGTGCTGGGAATTGAACTTGGGTCCTCAGAGACTGCAGTGCAGCGCTCTACCAACTGAGCTAAATCCCAGCCCTAATATGAAGTTAGGGATGGCAATTGTCTTCCCTCCTTATTTGACAATCTCAATATGTGGAGATAAGAAATGTACTTCTGGAGTCAAACTGCAGAGGTCAAAAAAAGCTATCATTCCTAAAGGAGTGATTTTGGGCAAATTACTCCACCTTGGTAAGCTTTTGTTCTCTCGTCTGTGCAGTGGAGCTCATACTATCCTACTTCACACGGTTATTGTAAGATTAAAAGAGACGAACCTTGATAAGTGTTTAACACAGTGTCTGGCACATAGTATGTACCATAAATGTGGGATAGTCTAGTATTCTCAGGGCATATTCTAGAACATTCTAGTGTTATAGTTTTTCTGTTGCTAACAGGAAACCCTCATATGCTGGAACTCCCTGAAAGGATGCTACATCCAGGTTACCCCTCCTCCCAGCTTGCACACGTGCACCCATGCACACACTCAGAGAGTTAATGTAATCAAACAAGGAACTAGAGTGCTTATTTTGGAAAATGGGTTAATTGAATTATGAAAGGCAAAGGCATGTTTATGTTATGAGTCCATGACCTAATCAGAAAAAAATAAAAGAAAAAAAAAAAAAAAAGGAAAAAAGAAAGACAACAAAACCCACAGGCAGAAATAGTAATCTATTTTCCAAGAAACAGCAATCTGCTTGGCTCCTGGCCAGCGGAAGGGCAGCGATCTCTGCCACAGAAGATGTCACTCTTCACCCATGGCATTCCTTCTCAGCTGCTATGGGATGCTGAACCTGGGAACATATTTTTAACCAAATGAAAAACACATCAAGGTCCTGCAGAGGTGAAAACTAACTCAGTGTCTTCCGAGGTGACACGGGTTCTAGGTTCTCTTTTCTGGGGGCCAAATGTCCAAGGTCAAGGATGAAGAGTCTGGTCTACCGGGAAGGAAACAAAGGGATTCCTCAGGAAGCACCAGGGCCGATCATGGTGGCACACACCTGTAATCCCAGCCCTCGCAAGGTAGAGGCAGGAGAATTTGGGAGTTTGAGGCCACCCTCGGTTACATAGCAAGACCCCATCTCCAGAAAATAAAATAAAAAACGAAAAAGTATAAAAAAGAAAAAGAAAAAGCATTGGCGCCATTCTCAGCAAGACAGTAGCCTGGTCAGTGCTGTAGTGGGACTGAGAGAAGGGTCTCAGAAGCCCAGGAGTGACAAGAGCTTCCTCTTTGCAGGCTTATGAACATCAATGAGCCCAAACCACATGTGAAAGAGCCAGAACATATTGCAAAAGCCAAATTGCAAGTTGGCTCCTAAAGCTTGGCCAAGAGAGCATATGATTTGGATGCTGGGGCTGGCGCTGGCGCTGTGCCTGAGCCTAAAGGGAGGGACGAGCGAACCTCGGCTCAGACCTCTCATGGATCAATAGGAAAGAATAAGGAGTAGAAGCTCAGGAACTTTCTTTACTGTTTTTGTAAATTCTGCCAACCAGTCTCCCAAAAACCAAAGTGAAGGATGTTCTTTACCAAATCAGGGTGCATGAGAAGAACCCAGTGCAAAGAATATGCAAGCTGATTTGGCATAAATGAGAGTTTTTTATTTTTCAGTACTGGGTGCTTGAACCCAGGGCCTTGTGAATGCTAGGCAAATGCTCCACCACTGAGCAGTACCCTCAGACCCTTTTTAATTTTGAGACAGGATCTCACTAAATTGCACAGGCTGCCTCTGGCCTTGAACTTGGGATCCTCCTGCCTCAGCCTCCTGAGTCACTGGGATTACAGGCATGCACCACTGCATCTGACTAAATAAGAATTTTATGAACACTGAAAAGCAATACAGTTATTTTATTCAACAAATAATAACTGGGCACATGCTCTATGTGCTAGGCCCTGGGAATATGCCAGAAAAGAGGAAAGAATTCCTGAGCTTCAGGAATTTGTAGTGGTAGAGGTGTGGCAGTGGCAAATAAGGGAGAGAAAGAAAAAGAAGCAGCAAAATTTGATTTCAGGCTGGTGTATTGTTGCAGGGGTCAATTTTTTTTCTTTTTGTTGCCAAAATGTGTTTGCTCTTCCATTCACCTGTTCATGATGCTTGTTCTGCGTCCAGTTTTGGACCATTATGAAGAAAACTGTGATGAATGTTCATGTCTTCAAGTGGACATTCGTTTTCATTTCTCTTGGGTTAACATCTAGAAATGGAATTGCAGGGTCCCGTGATAAATACATAATTCACGAAAAAACCTGACAAACTGTATGCCAAAGTGCTGTGGCATTTTCATTTACCTATCGCAGTATATGGGCTGGGATTTGGCTCAGTTGGTAGAGCACTGCACTGCAGTCTCTGAGGTCCCGAGTTCAATTCCCAACACCGCAAAAATGGGAGAAGGACCTGGCAATCCACTCCCAAGGCAATCCTGAAACAGTCAGCCCTTGAAAACCCTATGAGGGTCGCTATGAGTCGGATACCTACTCAATGGCACCTAACAGCAACAACAACAACATCGCAGTATATGAGAGTCCCAGCTACTTCATATCCTTGTTAACATTTTTATTGCCAGTTTTAAAAATGGTAGCATTGTAGAAAATGTATAGTGATAGCTCATTATGGTTTTATTTGCATTTCCCTAAATTGGATGATTTTGAATTATGGTGCTGGGGATGAATAATGAATACATCATGGACTTCCAAAAGAACCAACAGATCTATCCTAGAAGAAGTGCAACTAGAGTGCTCCTTGGAAGCAAGGATGGCTAGACCATGTCTTATGTATTTTGGACATGTTAGAAGGGACCAATCTCTGAATAAGGACATCATGTTTGAGAGAGTGGGAGGTCTACGAAAAAAAGGAAGACTCTCAACTAGATGGATTGATACAGTGGTTGCACCAATGGGCTTAAACATAAGAAAGATCGTGTGCCTGGCACAATGTAGGGGAGTATTTTGTTATGTTGTACGTAGGGTCACTATGACTTGGACCCAATTCAGCGGTACCCAACAACAACAATAACTAATGTTTTTTTCATGTGCTTTTCACCATGAGTATATCTTCTTTGGTGAAGTGACTTTTCAAGTCTTTTGCCCATTTTAAAAATCAGGTTGAAAGCTAGGTACAGTGATATATGCCTTTAATCCAAGCAACTCGGGAGGCTGAGGCAAGAGGATCACAAATTTGAGGCCAGAGGAGGCCTGCATAACTTGACAAGTTCTTATCTAAAAAAAAAAAAGCTGAGGTTGCAGTCTAGTGGTAGAGCACTTGCAAAATGTGTTAGGGGGCCTGGGTTCAACTTCCAAGTACTGCAAAAAAACACAAAACAAACAAACAAAATAAAGTTGTTTGTCCTACTAACTGGTTTGGGGAATTCTTTACAAGTTCTTGATACAAGTGGTTTTTTTTAATCAGATATGTGTTTAGCAAATATTTTCTCTCAGCCTATGTCTTGCCTTTTTGATTTCTTAAGTGTATTTTGAGGAGCAGAAGCTTTAAAATTTAACCAGGCATGGTGCCACACACCTGTAATCCCAGCTACTTAGGAGGCTGAGGCAAGAAGATTGGAGGTTCAAGGTAAAAGGCATCTCAGTGACATCTGTCTCAAAAATCAAAAATAAAAAAGGCACAAATGCATCCCAGTGTTAGAGCACTACCT
>VMDO01033405.1:0-17984 GCA_007922755.1 Pedetes capensis
ATCATAGCCTTCAATATGGGTTACGACTAAACATCAACAAAACAAAAATCCTCATGACTGGGTCAGCACGCAACTTCACAATCAATGGAGAAAAGATTGAAGTTGTCCAAGATTTTGCTTTGCTTGGCTCTATAATCAACACCCATGGAAGCAGAAGCCAAGAAATCAAAAGATGCCTTGCTCTAGGAAAAGCTGTGGCAAAAGATCTCTTTAGAGTATTGAAAAGCAAAGATGTCACATTGAAGACGAAGGTGCGTCTGACTCATGCCATGGTATTTTCAGTCTCATCATATGGTTGTGAAAGCTGGACGTTGAACAAGAGAGACAGAAAAAGAATTGATGCCTTTGAATTGTGGTGCTGGAGACGTCTATTGAATATACCATGGACTGCCAAAAGAACCAACAAATCTGTCTTAGGAGAAGTGCAACCAGAGTGCTCCTTGGAAACAAGAATGGCCAAATTGCGTCTTACATATTTCGGACATGTAGTCAGGAGAGATCAATCCCTGGAGAAGGACATCATGTTTGGGAGAGTGGCAGGTCAACCCAAAAGAGGAAAACCCTCCACCAGATGGATTGACACAGTGTCTGCAACAATGGGCTTAAGCATAAATAAGATTGTTTGCCTGGCACAGAATCAGCAAGTGTTTCGATCTGTTGTACATAGGGTTGCTATGAGTCGGACTCGACTCGATGGCACCTACCAACAACAACAACAACATCTTGAAAGTGAAATCTCCTGTTGTGCAAGGATTTCTAACTCTAGGAATGATGCTAGCCAGGAGATGTTGTGAACAACCTACAGAATGGACCTCCTGGAAAGAAAAGCCAGCACAGAGTGAAGAGCTGGAAAAGAGATCCTTGATCACTTAATATGAGCTCCTGGACCTATGCATATCTGGAGTTATTGTTCTTGGATTGTTCATATAAACAGACAAATGCATTTGTTTCTGATAAGCCACTTGAATTGAGTTTCTGTCACCTTCCCTAAAAAGTTATAATAAATGCAACAACTAATCCAAATGTACAAGTTTCCAGATGAAGAACTAGGGTCCGGAGAGGGGTAAGAACTTGCTTAATATTGTACAGTAGTCAGTGGCAGGATCTAGACACAAATTCAATACCTTAGATCCTAGTCTATTGCTCTTTCCCCACACTGTTACCTAAGACTCATTTTGGTAAGAGAAATAAGACACAGAAAGAAAAATGCTACATGATCTCACATATATGTGAAATCTAAAACAGTCAAATATATATAAGCAGAGAATAGAATGTGGTTCTCAGTGGCAAGGTGGCAGGGAAAATGGGGAAATATTGGTCAAAAGGTATGAGTTTGCAGTTAAATAGGATAAATAAGTCTAGACATATACTGCACAGCATGATGATTACAGTTAATAAATCTGTAATGTACACCAGAAATTTACCAGGAGTAGATTTCAAGTACTCTGATAAAAGAAACAACTATGTATGGAAATGAATGTATTAACCTGTTTCACTGTAGTAATCATTTCATTATGGATACGATTATTATTATATTAAACCATTATGTTGTACACCTTAAATATATACAATTTTTAAAGAAAACTGAAAAATAGAGCAATGATTTTTGACTTTAAAAAAGGTTCATTTTGAAAACAAACATTCAAAATTCAGATGTTAACTATAAGTAAAACCTTTAAAATAACAAATTTTAAATAGTAAAACATTTTTCAATTTGTTGAAATGCCTCTGAAAATAATATATTTTCTCTTAGAGCACCACAAAAGCATCAAGGATCAGCAAAGATTCAATGATTTCCCATTGTGGTTAGAATGAAAGGTAAACTCCTTTTTGTAGTCTTTACACACTCGACTGATCATCACCTGATGCTCACAACCTCAACTCATACAGTGTCATCTTCCTTTCACTATGCCACAGCTATCCTGGTTTGCTCTCAGGCTCTTGAATGTCTCTCACTCTTGTTCCACTGGCCTTTGCATGTGCTCTTCCTTTGGGCCTGGATGCTTGTCCTGTCCTCTTTACATAGCTGGCTCCTTCTCATTTCCAGGTCTCAAGGTCACTGTCACCCCCTCAGGCAGGCCCCTAATCAAAGCAGATCTCTCCCCTCAAAACTATTTAACATACAATTTTGTTTTAAATTTTAGCTTTATAATATTATTATTTTATTCATGACATGTTCGTTTTCTTCCTCTCTCCTAAGCTTCATGTGAGCAGAGACACATCTCTACAGACCACTGTTAAACCCCAGTACACACCACATAGAATTTGTTGAATAAATATTCATGTTGATGGAAGAAATAAATAGAAATAGGTCCCCATTTCCTAACTTAAGCTCATAGCTTCCTCCCAAACAGGCCTTCATATTTATCCCCAACACCCAAAGGCTTCAAGGTTCTTCCATTGCCTCTTAGAAAATAATTACCAGAACATTGTTGCCATTAAGTCAGCACTGATTTCCCAAAGCCATTTCCTAAGCCTAAATTGGTTGGCAGCTCAATTTCACCCAAACCTGTATCTTGCAAAGGAAGGCAAGTGGCTCAGAGCTCCATTGCCAGTGGTGATAAGGCCCAAATGACTCAACTGCCCTTCCAGGTCATTTGCCCTCATATTGTTTTTACATGGAATGATTATATTATTTCTGACAGTGGCACCACTTAGTACATGACACCAAGTGTCTATACTGTCAGCTTGAATAGCTAAATGTTATATTTTAGTCCAATTCAATTGTAAATCTCAAACAGCAACCCTTGAGAAAAGGTGTTTTTAACCCAACATATATTTCAGACAATTGCTAAATCAGTAATTCACGCAACTGTAAGCCAAGAAACTTGGTCACTTCTAGTCAGGGGGAAGATAGGTCAACTCTGCAGCTCATGTAGACTTTGTTAGGATCTTTTGGCTTGTAAGAGACAAAAATCAATAGTTCAAGCAAAAATAGAAATTTATTGAGGCAGTTAACTGAAAACTTCAGGAGTAGATCTGTGCTTGTATCCAGGATTTTGAATGATGTCTTCCACAACTCTACTCATCCACATGGTTCATTTGCAGGCACCTCACAGTGGCAAGACAGCTGACAGCAGTTCCAGACCCCCATGCTAACAGATATAAGCCTAAGCAAACATGTCTACAAGTCTCATTGGCTCTTAAAAGTTTATATGTCCATTTCTCAAACAATTGCCATTTCTAGAGGAACATAATGTTCACAAGGCACAGGCATGATTACATGGTCATTCTAGAGCTTTAGAGGAGAATCAGCCCCACTGAGAACCATATTTAAGGAAAACAAAGTAAGCCAGGCACCATGGTGCATGCCTGTGATACCAGCAATTCAGGAGGCTGAGGCAGGAGGACTGTAAATTCAAGACCAGAGGCAGGCTGTGCTAAGTGGTAGAGTAACTGTGGCTCAGTGATAGAGTACTAGCCCAGCATGCATGAGACCATGGGTTAAAATTCCCTAGAGCCATACACATGGGAGAAGGACCTGGCAATCCACTCCCAAGGCAATCCCGAAACAGTCAGCCATTGAAAACCCTGTGAGGGTCGCTATGAGTCGGATACCAACTCGACAGCACCTAACAACAACAACAACAACAGAGCCATACACACATACACCCCATATATATAAATACATATATAATTTTCTGGAGGAAATCAAAGCGCTGTTATAAGAAAGAAGGTAAACAATAGCTGGGCAATGAAAGGAACCTACTTTTGCTATATAGCTCAAGTCACTCAGAAATATTCTGGCCATGTTGTCAGCAATTGCCAAATGGCCTGGTATTCCTATCAAATCTAGGTCAACTAAAAAGAAACAAGGAACAAGAGACTATGAGATACAAATGATTGTATAACAGATGTATTCTTAATGTTTTACCAACTGCCAAGCACTTCTGCCTACCTCATTTATTTCTTGACAGGTAAACCACACATCTTCTCTTTCCAACTCCATCAAAAGAAAAGACTGATGAACTCTGACACAAAAGGAGTGCCCCAAACACCAGCACTTTGCCATTGCATTCTTATACTCTCCTGTAAATATCATTCTGTAATGAATACAGCACAAAATTGAGGGTTAAGATGAGGAGAAAGGAAATAGTATAGACAGAAGAGGAAGAAAGAAAAGAAGTTACAAAAAAGAATAATCTATATATAAGTAAAATAAAAATTAAAATATCTCTGAATGAGGCAATCATGAATAAATTTTTCCCATTTATTTTGCTTGTCTATGATTTCTAATTTTCTGTAATAAATGTTCTTTACATTAAATATTTTCTAAATAAATAAAATAATTTCTTCTAAGACATCTCTCATGGTTAGAGCACATATATAATTTTCATATACACTGTTGGAGTTTTACTACTACTAATAATAATAATACATAACAATAATATCTCTTTATTTCCACCACCAAAATTCAGACTCAGTTGACAGAAAAATCACAGAAGTCAAATGACAACTAAAATAACAGAATTTTTGTCAATATACCCAATTCTGGAGAAATTACTAAGTTTCTAAGACAATTGTCCTCACTGATATGTCATTCCCTTTTCTAAACAGATTTATCAAGTCATAACTATTGATAAACTCTGGACCATATTGGGCCTTCCTTCTCTCTTAAAGATCTACTCCTATAGTACATACGGCAGTAAGGAGATGTACAAAAAGAATATTTGCTGCTAGCAAAGCCATGCATGCTTGAATATTTTTCCCAGCCATATCAACTTACTCAATCCCCTGGGAAAGGGTGAGAGATGGAACAAGGACGAGAACAAGTATTCTGGAGCACAGGTCCCTCCATGTGGAACATACTGCCAGGAGACAGAATGCTCCGAAGCAGATGGCATAGCCTATGGTAAGCCACCCATCACATATTGACAATTATCCCTATCAGTGGAATTAAGGTAAAGGAAAAAGTGTTATTCATGATTTGGTTATCCATGCCTTATTCTCAATGACTGCAGTCAACAAGAAGCCTTTTCTGTAAACCAAACAACCAAAAAGACCAGACATCCACCATGATAGATCAACTTGCCTTAGGGGGAACTTGCAGGTCCTGCATTATGATAATTATTTGATATTATTCACCATCTACAAGATTAAGAGTCTACAGCCATACAACCCTGGCATCCAATCCTGTTTGATCTTGGAAGCTAAGCAGAGTCAGGGCTGGTTAATTCTTGGATGGGAAACCACCTGGGAATACTATGTGCTGTAGACGTGGGAGAAGGACTCAACAGCCCACTCCCAAAACAATCAGCCATTGAAAACCCTATGAATAGCAGAGAGGCACTGACAATAATGCTGGGCATGGCACAGTATCAGGGAGTGTTTCTTTTTGTTGTACATAGGGTCGCTATGTATCAGATCCAACTCCACAGCACCCAACAACAACAAGAAGAAGATTAAGAAGATAATAACATGAAAAAGAATGTGAAGCGGGTTTCTTTTCTCTTAAAACATCCACACTCCACCCCTATTTCAGTAAATCATTTTCTTACAGAAAGATAGTGTTTGCTATTGTACTTTCCAAGCCTTCTTCTCCCTAGCCTGCCTCATAAATAATAATGAAGCCTCAGCTACTTAGACTTTTGTTGCTGCCAGCTGCTTTTATTTAGGAACAACGTGGGTAGCCAATCATTGTCTGCATGCTAGTACAATATTACTCTGCAAGAGGAGGCATCAGGTCACTGGGAAAACTTAGGGCAAGCTGTTACATGCTGTGTCTGCCACTCCACTGCCATCTCAGAGCAAAGATTTATTCAGCCCACCGGAATTGGCATATACTTTATTGCTGCTATCATAAAGAAACATGGAAGTCTACTCTATGACTATGTGGAACTTTTCCTATTTGCTTGCTCCCTCCATGCAATTTTAAAGAAACACTATAAAGATTTTACAAAAGTTATCAATTACATTATCACCTAGAACATCAAATCATATCTTCACCAGTTATAATCCATTGAGTGATGAGAAGCACAAACTGAAAAACTGTCAAGAATAGTTTGTGCCCAAGCAATGAAATTTGATAAAATGAAGTTTGAAGTAACTTAGAGATAAGGCAAAAACAACAACAATAAAAGAAAGTTGCCAAAATGTTCATGCCATTCTTACAGATGAGTTACTAAAGAGGAAGTATACCAATTGATTGGAGGTCATAAGAACACCTGGCTCTTCAACAGAAGTTTTCACCTTAAACTATTTTTAACATAACACATCCAGGTAGATCCAGCCCTTAATTGTGATATTTTTAAATGACTATAATTATGTTGCTAGGATTTTTACCTTCCATTTCTATATCCTCTATTCTTCTCATTATCATGGTCCATGAAGATAAGGCCTTGGCTTTTGACTTCCTAAAATCTACTAATCATACTAGATTATTGTGTGTGGACATGGTGATATAGTATGAGAGAAAACCAGAGATTTTCTTAGCAACAAGCTCTAACTGAGCTGCCATTATAATATCTGTTTTCCTCTGAAAGATTGTTAGAAAAAACCCCATTGGAATCTGTGCTATAGTTTGGATCTCAACACACAAAGGCCCCTGTGTTAAAGGCTCAGTGCCTCGCTTGGTGCTACTAGGAGTTGGGGGAAACAAAGCAGTGGAACCTAATGAAGGTCTTCAGGTGATTAAGGGGTGTCCTTGAAGGGAACTGTAGGTCTCTGGTCTCTTGCTCTTTCATTTTATTTCATTTCCTCACCATGGGGTGATTGACTTTGTTCTTCCACATGCTCCTGTTATGATATGCTACCTCATGAAAAGCCCAAATCAAATGAAGCCAACTGATGGTGGATAAAACCCCCAAAACCATGAGATAAAATAAACCTTTCCTCTTTATAAGTTGACAATCTCAGAAATTTTGTTAGAATAACAGAAAATTGTTGGGCAGGGTGATCCAGTGGTGTAATCCCAGCTACTTCGGAGGCAGAGGCAGAAGGATTCCAACTTTGAGGCCAGAGGCAGCCTATATAACTTAGTGAGACACTGTTTCAAAAATAAAAAAATAAAAATAGGGGCTGGAAATGTGGCTCAGTAGTGGAGCACTTGCCTAACATGCATGAGGCCCTGGATTTAATCCAATAGTATGGCAAATAAATAAATAAATAAACAAACAAACAAACAGAAAGTTGACTAACAAAGTTTGTAGTGGATCCAGTGTCCAAGGCAAAAGAGAAAGAAAGTAATACTTGTTCAGTACCCACTACGCATTAGACACAAATGATAGGAGACCAGATGAGTTGTGGCATGACATAAAAGATATCACTCAAGAAGAAAGCAAAATGTTATTAAAAGGACAAGAAAAAAAGAAAAGACCAAATTACATGTCAAAAGAGACGCTGGAACTTGCCCTTGAACATCCAGCAGCTAAAGTAAAAGGAAGACATGAAGTTAAGGATCTAAACAGAAGTTTTGAAAAGGCAGCTCAAGAACACAAAAACAAATATTACAATGACAGATGCAAAGAACTGGAGGCAGAAAATCAAAGGGAAGAACACGCTCTGTGTTTCTCAAGCTTAAGGAAGTAAAGAAAAAATTCAAACCTTGGGTGGCAATAGTGAAAGATTCTACAGTGAAAATATTAAACGATGCAGAAAATATCAAAAGAAGACAGAAGGAATACACAGAGTTGTTATACAAAAAAGAATTGGTAGATGACCAACCATTTCAAGAGGTTGCATATGAAGAGGCACCAATGGTAATGAAGGACAAAGGCAAAGCCTCCTTGAAAGAACTGGAAAAACACAAGGTTCCAGGAATTGATGGTATACCAATAGAGATATACCTTTCAACAAACAGATGTAGCACTGGAGGTGTTAACATGTTTATGCCAACCAATTTGGAAAACAGCTACCAGGCCAACTGACTGGAGGAGATCCATATTTGTGCCTATTCCCAAAAAAGAGGATCCATCTGAATGCGGAAACTGTTGGGCAATATCATTAATATCACACACAAGCAAACATTTACTAAAGATCATTCAAAAGTAACTGCAGCAGTATATAGACAAGGAATTACAGGAAAATCAAGAGGGATTCAGAAGAGGGCAGGGAACCAGGGACATCATTGCTGATTTCATGGGAATATTAGCCAAAAGCAGAGAATATCAGAAAGATGTCTACCTATGTTTTGTTGACTATGCAAAGGCATTTGACTATGTAGATCATAACAAATTATGGATAACACTTCAGAAAATGGGAATACTCATGGGTATCCATGAGGAATCTTTATGTGAACGAGGAGGCAGTTGTTCGAATAGAACAAGGAAACACAGTGGTTTAAAGTTGAGAAAGGTGTGCATCAGGGCTGTATATTTTCACCATATCTCTTAAATTTATATGCTGAGCAAATAATCTGAGAAACTGGACTTTATGAGGAAGCACGAGGCATCAGGATTGGAGGAAGACTCATTAACAACCTGCGTTATGCAGATGACACAACTCTGCTTGCTGAAAGTAAAGAGGATTTAAACATTTGCTAATGAAAACCAAAGATCATAGCCTTTGATATGGGTGGTGACTAACCATCAACAAAAAAAAATATCATTATGACTGGGTCAGTATACAACTTCAAAATAAGTGGAGAAAAAATTGAGGTTGTCCAAGATTTTGCCTTGCTTGACTCTATAATAAACACCCATGGAAGCAGCAGTCAAGAAATCAAAAGATACATTGCTCTAGGAAAAGCTGTGGCAAAAGATCTCTTTACAGTATTGAAAAGTAAAGGTGTCACATTGAAGACGAAGGTGCATCTTACTTATGCCATGGTATTTTCAGTCACATCATATGGTTCTGAAAGCAGGATATTGAACAAAGGAGATAGGAAAAGAATTGATGCTTTTGAATTATGGTACTGGAGATGTCTATTGAATATACCATGGACTGCCAAAAGAATCAACAGATCTGTCCTAGAAGTGCAACCAGAGTGCTCCTTGGAAGCAAAAATGGCCAGACTGCGTCTTACATATTTCGGACATGTAGTCAGGAGAGATCAACCCCTGGAGAAAGACATCATGTTTGGGGAGTGGCAGGTCAATGCAAAAGAGGAAAACCCTCCACCAGATGGATTGACACAGTGTCTGCAACAATGGGCTTAAACATAAATAAGATTTTGTATCTGGCACAGAATCAGAAAGTGTTTTGATCTGCTGTACATGGGGTCACTATGAATTGGACTCGACTTGAGGGCACCTAACAACAACAGCATGTATTTGGTGTTTGTATGCTGGGGTTTAGCTCAGTTGACAGAGTGCTGCTCCTCACTCTCTCAGGACCTGTGTTCCATCCCCAGCACCACAAACATGGGAGAAGGATGTGGCAATCCACTCCCAAAGCAATCCGGAAATAATTAGCCATTGAAAACCCTGTGAAGGTTGCTATGAGTCAGACCAAACTCAATGGCACATAACAACAACAACAATGCATTAGACATTCTATCAGGCAACAAATGTTTATTGAAGATTTTCTGTGTGCCTGAAATAGTACTCTATTCTCTAATAATGCTAAATACTGATATCAGTAGGTAGACAGCTGAGCATTGATCTCAACCTCTTGGCCATGGGCAGCTCCCATTCTTTTTCTGGCCATACATCACAGCTCGGTTTTGACCTTTGAAACTCTTTTCTCAGACACTTTATATTAGTTTTCTAGAACTTCTATAACAGAGTACAACAAACTGGTTTAAATAACAGAAAACTAAAATTTCACAGTTCTGATGGATTGGAGTCCAAGATCAAGGTTTTAGCAGACCTTACCCCTCCTGTGGGATATGAGAAGTATCTACTCCATGCCTCTTTCCTAGCCTCTGGTAGTTTGCTTTGTCATTCACTGGCTTATAAAATCATCATCCTGATTTCTGCCTTTATGTTCACATGGTATTCTGTGTGCATATCTGTGTCCAAATATCCCCTTTCTATAAGAATACCTTATGTTGATTAGCACCCATCCTAATAAGCTCATTTTAACTTTATTACCTCTGCAAAGACTAAGTCACAGTCTAAAGCAGAGAGGATAAGGACTCCAACAAAATTTTGTTTCTAGAGACACAGTTCAACCTGTAACAGACTTCCAGAGAAGAGGTCTCCATCATTTTTCCACTATGATATGTGAATACAATGATAATCAAATGACAAGCATAAAACTATGTGACATTTTAATAAAGCCCTTTTCCACCCCCTTGCACTCTGTCTTTTCCCTCTTCATTATCAAAATATTTTGCATAAGTAATTTTTTCAAGCACAATAAAACTACACTTCTAAGTCACACCCATGATTCCAGCCCCAACTATTAAAAGCTCTAGTACAGATGAGATGAAATTCTGATTATAGCAATTCTTAAAATTAGCAGTGATTTCATTCTTCTATCTCAAGTCTCAGAACCAATCCACTAGTAAATCATATTAGCTCTACCTTCAAAATATGCCAGAACCTACCCAAGTCTCATCCCCTCCTCTGCTACACATTGATCCAGCTATCAATCTCTTGGGAACAACAGCTTCTACGTGCTCATGTTTCCATCATCCTTGTATGTTACCAGGCTATTTTAAATACACATCAAAAATTAAAAAAAAAAAACTTCTTTTAAAACATAAGTCAAATCTTATTATTTTCTCTCTCTCTCTCTGTTTTTTTTTGTTTTTGTTTTTGTTTTTGTTTTTGTACTGGGGGTTGAACCCAGGGCCTAGTGCTTGCAGGCAGGCTTTGCAAGTGCTGGACCACTGAGCTGCACCCCCAGTTCATTTTCCTACTTTTTGAGACAGGGTCTGGCTAAGTTATGCAGATTGCCTCTGGTCTCGAGCTTGTGATCCTCCTACCTCTGCCTCCCGAGCTGTGGGGATTACAGGCATGCGCCACCGCGCCCGGCTTTATGATTGTTTTTTCTGATAAACACCCTCCCCTAACTTCCCACATTTATTAAGAGGAAAACTCTTTATTAAGAGGAATTCGCAGAAGCTCCAAGACATTACATTATCTGGCCTGCTATCCTTTTTACTTTGTTTCCTATGGTTTTCTCTTGCTGTCTCTACTCCAGACTTCCCTTAAACATGCCAGGCTCTTAATAAATGTTTGCTGAATAAATGAGTCAAAATGGAAGAACAGAATTCAAGTGATTTGGAAAAGCATTTTATACTAATTGTCCACAAATGCTTTCTGATGTTGTAAAAAGATAATTCTTTAGAAACATTAATATTTCAGCCTTTTTTAGATTCAAATTCCATTTCTACCATTCATGTCTGTATGATTCTGGACATATTAATTATTCTCTTTGTGACCTGAATTCCTCATCTTCAAAATGAATATAATCCTAACTCATATAATTTCTTAAGGATTAGCTGAATTAGTACACAAAAAGTATATTAATTGAGCACTATATAAGTTTTAGCTGTCATTATCATAAATATTTTAGCTATGAGAACTCTCATTTGGATTGATTCAAACATTAAATGATATTTTTCCCATAACTGCTACCAACTGTCCTCTGCCAAAACCTCCTGCACTCTTCCATATGGTTCCTACTATTGAATAAGCATTCATTGCTCTTCCTATTTGGTATGGAGACAGGAATGCATTCTGCTCAGGCACATGTCTCCTTTCTGGAGCCTATATCCTATGGCATTGCATGGAAAGTAGATTTTATTTCTAGAATAATTCCTCTGAATGAGGTCTCCCCACTCTGGCTGGCTGTTGCTCTTCTTTGAGGCTATCTGGAAGCCATCTTCCTCTCTTGAAGCAGGAATTGAAATTCTTGTGGGGTGCATAAGTTAGCCTTTCATCACTGTAACAAATACCTAAGAACAGCAGTTTAAAAGAAAGATGATATATTCTGGCTCACAGTTTCAGAGATTTTAGTCATGGTCACTTGGATCCATTGCTGGGGCTGAGGCAGAATGCCAAACTGGTGGGATTGTGTGGCAGAAGAGGCCATTTACCTTATGGTTCTCCAGAAAGCAAAGACAGACAGAAGGGGCTGAGGACAAAATATACCCTTCAAAGACTTGCCTCCAGTGACCTACTTCCTCCAAACATAGCTCACCCCCTAATCCCATTTAGTATGAATCAGGGGTTAACCCACTGAAGTTATTATTCCCATGATCGAACAACCTCTCAAACTGATGGCCCCCCACCTGATGGTTGGGGACAAAGCCATCAACATCTGAGCATGTTGGGGAATGACTTCATATCCAAACCACAACATAGTGTTTATGACTATCCTTCTAGCAACCTATCTTCCCTTTTCTCAGATCTTTCTTAACCAAAAGAAAATTCATATATTCTTCCATAATAAACAGTAAGATGAATGGGGGCTTCCATCTCTTTATACCTCACATCCTCATGCAAATCTTACTTTGTGTATCATTCCACTATCTCTCTACCACCCTTTTATCCATATTCTAGCAGCCTTAACCTTATGGCAACATTCAAACAGAAAATATAATTGTAGCCCCCATGTAGTTGTAGGATAGACTGTTTCAGGCACCCCCAATCTTTTAAACTTGGGGTGGAGAGACATCAGATACCTCCAAGAGGAGGAGAGAGGGCAGATATTATTATCGGTCTATATTCCTTTTGTGGCAGGAAGAACAATAGCTCCCCAAAGATGTTTGTGTCCTTATTCCTGGAAATTTTGAATATGTATATAGAGAATGAAGATTACAGATGAAACTAAGGCACCTAATTAGTCATAGAAAACTAACACATCCTCCAAATATAACCTTCTATCCCCCTTGCTGTCCTCATCTGAGGTGGGACCACTGATGCTGCTGAAACAGGACCTCTCTACAGCATGATGCAAAGGTGTCCGCCCTCACCCAAACTTACATTGTGGAGTTTTGACTCATTTCTGTTTTCAGCTGAGTACTTCCTGTATCAATCCTAGCAGTCTTCTCCTAATGCCATCATGCTGCACCAGTAATGAATTATGGTGCATTTTATGTTTAATGACTGAGACCTCTGAGCGTGAGGAGATATTATAGAACCCTCTTGTGGTGATGCTCTTAGCCAGCCCTTGAGATATTTTCTGCTGATGATTTATCAGGTCTGGCTCAGGACAAATGCCTGCTCTGTAATTCCAGAGTCAGAGTCTGTCTGACCCCAGGGCCCATACCCTGAACTCCTACACTTTACTACTTCCTGGTACCCAGATCAATAAAGGCAAAAGATACAAGTCTGTTCTCATAAACATGACATGTTAAGGAAGATGCCTGAGGGATTCAGTGCTCTATCTCACCAGAGACAGATAATTTATCTGAAATTGATTGAATGAAAGAGCTATGGTTCCTGTGTTTGATGAAGAGTTCTTAGATTATGTGCAAGACACTGTGCCAGGCTTTCTGGATAGTCCCATATCTCCATGCTGCCCATCCACTGATTCTGAAAAAAAAATAAACAGATTATGGGTGGAAGAAATGAGCATGTTGTTGTTGTTTTTAGGTGCCATCGAGTCATGTCCAATTCATAGTGACTCTCACAGGGTTTTAAATGGCTGACTGTTTCAGGATTGCCTTGGGAGTAGATTGCCATATCCTTCTCCCATTTTTGTGGTGCTGGGAATCAAACTTGGGACCTCAGAGACTGCAGAGTGGCATTCTACCAACTGAGCTAAATTCCAGCCCAAATGAACATGTAGAGGGACCTTTCTGTAGTTTCCTTATCCAAAATTTAAAGCTTTGGTTCTAGCCTTGCTTCACAAAACAGCCAAAAGGAAGTTTAAAATACAAACCTGATCACATCTTGTCCATGTTCTCTTTATTGCTCTTTAATTTTTCTTTTGACCAAGAAAAATATTTTGAATACTGTCTGTAAAGCTCTGCATTGTCTCCCCCTGCTTCTAACATTCCTACCCCATAGTATCATGGGGAAGATTATGTTAGATGATTCACAGGTTGCATCTTGAACAGCATCTGTCCACTGTAAGTGGCTCTGATGCCCTCTCCACCCCATCCTGCATCACTTTTCTTGTTCCCATAGCTTCAGCAGCCCTGGCCTTCTCTCTGCTCCCCTTATGTTCCACAGACCCTCCTATGTTGGGAACAACACCCTTTCTCAACCTCCCAATCATCCTGTACCAAGGTGATTCCTACCCACCTTGAAGATCTCTATTGAGAGACATCCCTTCCTCAAGGCATCCCTCTCTGGCTCTTTAGAATAGATCAGCTTACCTTTTCTGCTCCCACAGGTTTTTTTGTGATTATAACTCAACTGAAATATAATTCAAATGCCATTCAATTCACCCATTAAATGTGTGCAAGTCAATGGCTTTTAGTATAGTCACAAATTTTGCAACCATCACCAGATTCAAATTTAAAATATCTTCATCATCTCATAAAGAAACTCCATACTCATCAGCAGTCAGTCTCCCTTTCTTCCAACCATACTAGCCCCTGGCAACCACTAATCTACTTTTCATCTCTGTGGATTTCCCTATTCTAGACATTTTATGTAAATAGAATCATATGACATGTGGTCTTTTGTGCCTGGCTTCTTTCATTTAGCATAATGTTTTCAAGATGTAGTCATGCTGCAACATTCTATTGCCAAATAATATTCCATGGCACAGATAAACCACATTTTATTTATCCATCCATCACATTATGGAAATATGGATTCTTTTTAATGGATCTATAAATTCAACAGATGATAACAATTAATTTATGTTATTTCTTTCATGTCTGATTCTTTTAGTATGTAAGAAGCTTCTTAAATCCAAGTATTATATCTTCTATTTGCTCACCATTGTGCTTTCATCATCAATGAGTTGAAGGAAAAAAACATGCATAAATTAATGAAAAAATGAACCAGAAGAGACTGAACAAAATATGTGGGCAATCAAAGAGGGATGACTTTTCTTCTCAGTGTAGGAATTTTCCCTTTCACCCATCCAGGAAGTCTTTCTCATTAAATGGCTCATCATCCTGTAACTTTGCTTTAGGACATAACACATGCTGGGCACAACATCAGCTTAGCCAACACCTAGACAACCTGACATCGCAGCCATTAGAAGCATCATCCAAGGAGAACAGTATCGTGAGAAAGACATGTCTTACCTTTCCACATGCTAAAATCAAGCATTTCTGGCCCATCTATAGCAACTACAGGTACCTGCAACAAACAGGCATACGCAACCACCTACCTACCTCCTACAGAACACATGTGCTCCCAACGTCCCAACTTTCACTCAGAAAATGTGTGAAGCCTTTTAAATAACAGCCTGGTGGAGCTTCAAGTGGTGGGAATGCAGAGAAAGTACAGTTTGATTCTCGGGCTGCCGCTTTGCAGCCATGTTCAGACAGGTCTGGCTCTCATTTTTTCTATGGGGTCAGAGGTAAATGTGGTCAACTTTGGAGAATCACCACGGCCTGCTGTGCCAAAAGACATGTGAAAGCAAAACCTTTGCCACAAGAAAAGAGGAAATAAACTGTCTAGAGCAGTCCCTGCTGGGAAAAGAAGTTTGGGTGAATGAGAGCTGCCCGCTGCTAAAGGCAGACATAGTTTTAAGAAAAGAATGGTTCACTGTCTTTATTATTTGCTAAAGTTCCAACATTTCATTCTTACAATACAGACTGTAGCATGACACAGAGTATAATGCAGACTAGGAATTAACCTTAGTGATACCTAAGCATTTTTGCATGCTGCTTATGTGACTTAGGCACAGAACTAAGCAAGGCTGGTTGCTGGACCCTCTTACAGGTGCTATGAAGTAGGTTTTACAATTAAGCCTGTTTTTAAAATGAGGAAATGGAGAATTTGAGGAGTTATGGGCTTTGAACAAGCTGTGTCTGGTAGTGGTGGGGCTGGGACTTTATCCATGGTTGAGCTGATGTTCCATGTTCTTAATCGCCATGTTAAACATGTGCCAGTCAGAAGCCTGGGATCTAGCTCTAGTACTGATCCTCACCAGGGGTATGGACCATGAGTAAGTCATTTAATTATTGTGTGTCTCCATTTCTTTATTTGTAAAATAGAAGCATAAATACCTCTTCTGTCTTACAGGGGTCTGAAGAGAGGGCTGACATAAAATGCACAGGAGAGGACTATGAAACATGTGAAAACGCTACAGAAATCCAAGAAAATGAGTATGACATGATGATGATCATGCATAAAATCTTCACTAATTAACAATTTGGAAGTACAGTGTGGTGGTATATGCCTCTAATCCCAGCTACTTGGGAAGCGGAGGCAGGAGGATCACAGGTTCAAGGGCAAAGTCAGCCTGTGCAACTTAGCTAGACCTTGTCTCAAAATAAGAAATAAAAAATGGGGTGGGGTGCAGTTCAGTGGTAGAGCACTTGCCTAGCATGTGCAAGACCTGGGTTCAAGACCCCAGTACTGGAAAAAAAATAATAATTTGGAAAATTTCTAGAGGAAAAACATCAATATCCACATATATGTTTCCTATAAGTTATTAGTTTGGATAGGGAGGGTTTGTGGTTAAATTTTGACAGGTAGGAGGTGGAATTCACAGATGTATGCAGTTCTGGTTATGTCAACTTAGCATATCCTTGCCATTCTATCCATCAGTCTTATTGCTTTTGCTCGGAGCAATAATTGCGCAATTGTATTTTCTGGTCCATTGAAGTTTAAGGATACTGTCAAGCCAGGACAAGAGGAGTCAAGTATCAGGTTTATTGAATATATAATTTAACTACGTGGCCTGCATCCATGTAAAATACAGAGAAGCAAGTAGAGTTGCCTGTGGATGCTAGTTAGAGTGAATCATTGTCTTATATGCCTATCCTCTTTTGATAATAAATAGACAATACATTGGCACATAGAACAGAGGCTGAGCCAAATTTTCCTTCATCTTAGGAGAGCTGCTGAACGTGTTTCATGATACTTGCCACTTGTAAGGTATTGGGTCATATCTGATGGAAAGGAAAGGAAAACATATTTACATCTTATCACTATGTCATCTCTCTTTTATTATCTCCTGTTGGCTCACCTGGTGTTTGAGAACCTTGCCTGTACATTTCTTTCATTACACCTTGAAGACAGCTTTGTATAGAATAGGTTTTGTTGTTGTTAGGTGCAATCCAGTCAGGTCCAACTCATAGCAACCCTATGTACAACACAATGAAACACTCCCCAGTTCTGTGCCAGGCACACAATCTTTTTTATGTTTAATCCTGTTGTTGTAGCCACTGTGTCAATCCACCTAAGTGAAGAACATGTGGCAAATCATTGACACTTAATAAAGTTAAGTGAATAACTTTCCAAATAAGAACCACTTTTCTTATTCCTCTACATAATTAAATCTACTGACCATCCCCAACACATTTTAATGTAGGCTGAGAGTCACCTTGAGATTCTGGTAAGTGTTCAGACCAAGACTGTCACAGTGGGTTGTGCTGTCTTAACTAATACAGGTGACAAGGTCCTACATTCTTGGGTAATGTCATGAAAGACCGCAGACAACCAAAAGCAATCAGGAAACAAGAAAGCCAAGTTATAAAATACTGTCAGAAGAGTTATATGGTGAAGAATAGCCACTCCCTTATCTCGAGGTCAATATTGAACTGCTTTATGTAACAGCAGGGGTGACACCCACTTCACTGTCCATGGGTGTGTATAAATTAATCCAAGACATTGAGACAAGAAGCTAGCCTGCCTGGACTGGCATCCTCAGTTGTAGATCACTAATACTCAGCATTCCCTAATGCATGGCTTAGGCTAACTTTCATAGGCCACACTGTCCACCCACTGCCCTTTGTCAAATGCCACATTCCACACTCTCATCTCTCCTCTGTTAGAAAGAAGTTAATGCATTTTTAAGACTGCTAACTCATGGTTCGTTGAAAAGTTTAATAAGATAGACACCCCTCTGGCAAATCTCATCAAAAAGAAAAAGGAAAAATCTAACATAGTACGGATTATGAAAGACAACGGATCCATAACCACCGACTCCAACGAAATACACAAAATTGTCAGGGATTACTATGAGAGACTATACTCCCAAAAATATGAAAACGCAGAAGAAATGGACAAATTTAT
>VMDO01033406.1:0-17982 GCA_007922755.1 Pedetes capensis
TTTTTTGTATTTTGTTGAAATCAGTGGTTATGGACCCGTTGTCTTTCATAATCCGTACTATGACTAACTGACTTTTTAAAGAAAGTGTTTGGTGTTCTCTATTTGTAAATGAATGAATAAAATGTACCCTGGAATGATAAATCAAGTTATGAATGACAATGATAAATTGTGTAGGGTAACTTTTGTGATTTAAACAAAAGTAAACTTTCTGTGTTGCTCATACATAACAGTTAACAGGTTAGCAAAAGAATCCTCCTTCACATAGTCATTCAGGGAACCTGATAAGTACAAGTTCTGAAACATACATTTTCCAAGTAACTCTGGATGGGAAATGGTGCCCAAGAAGCATGATATTTTAGTGAGCTAATAGTAGACTCTACCACAAATAGTATCATTAACAAGGGTATAATTTTATTTTCAATTCTCCTTTTTGTGCACATGATTATTCAATTTATTTTGTTTAGCTAATAGTCATTCATTTAAATTATTATTTATTTTTATTTTTGGTAGTAGTTGGGGTTTGAATGCAGAGCTTCACACATACTTTTCAAGTTCTTTGCCACTGGGCTGTACTCCTAGACCACTTTCTATTTTTTTACTTTGGGGTAGGGACTTACTAAGTTACACAGGCTGCCTCTGGCTTTGAACTTGCAATCTTCCTGTCTTAGCCTCCTGAGTTGCTGGTATTAGAGGTATGTGCCATCGTGCACAGCACACTTGGATTATTGCAATAGATTTCTTCTACCAGACACCAAAGTAAGATAAAGGACACTTTGGTAAGGAGTAACTTTGGGGCATGGAGCCTTAATTAAGAAAGAAGAGTCCTTGTGTTGTGAGGCTTTTGTTAGTCAAGGAAAACAAAACAAAACAAACAAGCATTAAGGCATTGGTTTTCTATGGGATTGTGAAGAGAGGTGAAAAAAATGGAGTAAAGGGAGATGGAAAGGGAAATGTGAGAGTCAGGAGGACAAGCTTCCGGTCTTCATCTTGGGCCACTCACAGTCCCAGTTTCAAAGGTGAACAGGCATTGCAGGAGCTTTCTCCAGAGGTAGCATTGTGAGGCCACCATAGAGCAGGAGCCAATCTTTTTTTCAGGATACATGACTCACTTTCCTTTTGAACAGTTTTCAGGATAAGAGTAACAACAGAAATGATGGGGAGAGCAGATTTCAGGCCTCTGGAGTTCCAATGATAGCAGTTTGAAATCTATTAAATTGAAAATGTTTTATTCTGGTAGATCTTACTGTTTCTGTGGGGTTACGAGCTCTCTAAATTCATTCAGTTTGGGGACTTAATGGAGATTGAGCATCTAAGGAAAAATACGAAAGATAATCAGAATCCTTAGAAGAGAAGATTTTATTTATTATTTATTTTTTATTTATTTTATTTTAACAGAAAGAGGGAGAAAAGAGTGCCAGGAAAAGCATTAGTAATTTTAAAGACCCTTTCTTTGTGCAGAAATTTAAGTTTTCCAATTGGTCCATGAATGGAACTAGTTAAATATTTATTGAATCCGAAGAGAAAAACTGAGGTACATCCTACTTCCTCAAGTAGTTTTGAAATATCAATTCACAATATACAACATATAATGAAATGTAAATGCATGGGATTTATTGCAAATATATGGAAAATTCCCTGGGGAAATTAGAGGTGGATCAGATTAGTTATTTATTGTCAAACCTGCACAGCAAACAGTGGCAAAATTTAAAATAAAAATTATTTATTATTTCTTATGAGTTTATAGTTTGGCTGGGTGGTTCTTCTCACTTAGACCAGAAATACCTGTTCTTGTTGGGCCTATTCATGTATCTGCATTTCCATTGTGAGCTGGTTGGAGTTAGCTGATCTGGAACTGCCTCATCTGGGTGACGTGGCTCTGCTCCACATGGTCTCTCATCCTACAACTGTTCTTCTGAGCTGCTTCTTGAGAAGAAGGCAAAAGAACAAGAGAGAGAGATAGTCTGGTGTACTGTAATTTCCATCATAGGTTAGTGGTCAAAGTAAATAACACAGCTGGTCAAGTTTCAACGAAATTGGGAAATAGACTCTTGTTTCCTTATGAGAGGAGCTACAAAGCTGTCTTGAAAAGGGCAGGGATATAGGGAGATGTAGCGAATTAGAGTCATTTTTATGATTAGCTTCTTTGATGGGGTTCTATGAAGGAAATTTTGGTGGGAGAAAGTACACTTTAGCTTAATCTGTGAAAGGAAGGTGTAAGAGGCATTGATGGTAAGGAGAATAAAGTAAGTGAAGTCATATTTGGATGAGAATAATGGGAATGTGGAATCTGGTTCTACAATATGTGGCACATGTTATATGTATAATGAGCTCTTTAGAGAGGGCAGTCTGGATTATATTAAATATAAATCAGAATCCTTCTATAGGATGGATAGTAAATTCATCAAGTAAATTATAGAAATATAATTTCTATATTGTGTGTGTGTGTGTGTGTGTGTGTGTGTGTGTATTTATTTCAGACTCCTGCTTGGTGGGATGTTCCTTTTATGTTCCCTTTTTCCTGAGGATAATGCTGTTATTCTGTAATTCAGCACCTGTTGATAATTCCGGAAGAAAGTTCTCTTCTTTTGCTTCTTTCTGGTTACAGGAGGGCTACAGACTCTAAGTAACCTTCTACATTGTTTGAGAATGGAAGGGATAACTCTAATATGCTATTTAAAGTCTCAAAGGTTTGAAGAAATGTCTCTGAGAGTTGTGCAGAGATATAGTGATATGTTCTTTCCTTGCTGAAGATGTTGTACCTGAAGCCTAAGTGGGAGAGATTTCTCTATTTTAGTAGTGCTTCAATTTTAGGTTTCAGAATTCTTTTACATTCTTAGAAGTTTGAAGATCCACATGAGCTTTTCTTCAAGTTGGTTGTATCTGTTGATATTTACAATATTAGAAATTAACATTGAGAAATAAGAAAGTATTTATTAATAAATTAAAAATAATAGTTAAAACAATATAAATACTGAAGTTGTTATATAAATGATGTATTTCTGTGAAAAATATATATTTCCGAAAACAAAAAAATGAGAAAATGTTATTGCTTTACATTCTTTTCAAATCTTTGTAATCTCTGGCCTAATAAAAGACAAATTCTCTTACTTGCTTTTGCATCCAATTTATTGTAATATATTGTTTTGGTTAAAACATAGAAAGAAATTGGCTTTGTGAAGCTCTTTATATGGAAAAGGGAAGAATTTGTAGATTCAGATTTATCATGGCAATTTTCAGAGAAAGAGTTAAAAATGCAAAATGAACATAAAATATTGTGATTTTTTCCCCTTGAAAGCTATTCCTTGTGAATCTAAAAAAAAAAAAAGATTTTCTCTAATTTCTGAATTTATTGTATCAATCACAAAAATTCACTATGAGTTTTGGATCAATGCCCCAGATTACTTTTACCACCCTACCAATAATGCAACAAATAACAATTTTAGTCATGGGAAAAAGTTTCAAAGGATCTGGCCAAATGCCAAGGGTGAATTTGATAAAGCTGTGACCCTACTCTTATATACTTTGTTTTAGTCAAAGGATATTCCCCCCACACTCAAAAAATTCCAGCCAATTTCACTGAGATTCTTTCTCAAAGGTGAACTTTCATTCCCGGGTGACCAGGGCAAGAATTTCTCAGAAATCAGAAGCTGGCTTGGGAGTGGCACTTCCTTACGTTTTGATTGGAAAAGAAACCTTGGACTTCTAACAGATTCATTTAGAAAAGAATGAGCTGACGTTTCTTTGCCAAGTGCTATACACAAAGTTCATTACAAATTCTTAAAAAAATAGTGCAATGGATAAAAGAGGTCTATGTCTAGGAATGATTAATTCTGGTTTTAAAATCTTGTCTTATCCATAACTTTCTATTCCACTTTAAAAACTCTTATTGTAGATTACACATTATACAATAAATGATTTTAAACAACAAATACCCTATAACTCAAATATGAAAGTATAGAAAGTTAAAGAAATATAAAACTAAACTAAAACAAAAACAGAGCAGGGAAGGTGGTCACTCAATTTTCTCCTAATGTTATGGCTGTTACCAGTTGATTTTTTTTTCTTTTTGACTTTGAATTTTAGCATTATTGTTACCAAAGATTCACAGAGAGTGGAAAGAGGCAGGTCTTGAGCATAGGCCCAGGATTCTGGGAGCAAAACCCTGGTCCTTGTATCCAGCATATAAATGAATTTATTCTTGCCACAAAAGTTACAGTAGAGGGTATAGAATAGGTTTATTAAAGATAGTACATTATTAAGAAGTAGTTACAGAGAAGCTCAGGTAAATTTTCAAAGGAACTTAAAAATAAACTGGGTTCCCCGAGTGAATCTACATAAAGATATTTCTATTTCCCAGGGAAAGGGGAAGTCAGAGAAAACAAAGTTAAGCAGGCTTTTAGAGGGGAAAGTATCTTAGAGAAGATGGAAGGCCTGAGAGAGTGGAGAGGTATGGATATGGTTGGTAGAGAACAGAAAAGGACTAGAAGCAGAGAGTCAAGAAGAAGAATGAAAAAAAGAGAGAGCTGGCACATGTTTCTCTTAGTTTTGTTCAAACCAGAGCATGGCCAGTGTGACATCGGCCTTGGGTGCCCAGCTCTGGGCACTTGGTGAGACATGGGTCTAGGGTCTTTGTTTCGTAAATGGCTCAATGGCTTGGATAGAAGATGGGATCCATTTGAAAATGTCCTTCCTATGTCCTCAAAGGTACAGGTGGCTTCTTTATCATGGCAGAAAGGCAGGAGCCATTTTGAATCTTCTTTTCCTCCATATTGCCTGCTAATGCCTAAGCTCATCTGCCTATCATTAATATAAAGGTTTCCCTACTAACTTATAATTTTCTATTTTGCCTGAGGTATATAATGATTTTTTTCTTTGAAATTAATCATAGAGACAGGATTAAAAAAATAGCATGCTCACTGGGAAGGGTCTTATCTATTATTTATAAAAAATGACTTAAAAAGTTGTTACAAATGACTTCAGCAGGATAGAGGGGGAACAAATTCCCTAGGAATCCTTAGATCCTCCCAGGCAGTTATGACTCTGTGTTTCCTTCCTACTTCCCTTGAGAGGCACATGCTTTTTGTGCTGTCCTTCTGGGAGAATAATTCTGTCATTTCCATTAGGAAGATGATTTATGAAGGGCACTTCCTTTTTTAGGATTGGATGAAAAAACTGGCATTGCAACCTGGTGGTGCTGTTTCCTTCACAAAGCCCTTCAATGCTAATGTTGTAGCAATTACTTTGCCCTTAAACTGAATCACAGACACCTCTCTGATCTCTGCTGTAACCTTATCTGGTAACACACAACAGTAACCACTGTGTCCCCGTGGTTTGGGGTAGGTGAGAGTCAGGGAATATAGCTTCCAGATTTCTCACTAGAAATCATCTAGCCTGTAACAGATATGCCCTAGGGCCATCCTGGAACAATCAATGCTGAGTGGGGTTATAATTGCAGATGCAGTTGTAAAAGTGAACTTGGCTGCAGCTGGAAAATAATTTTCTACGAAGGCATATGGCAAAGCATTTTGCTTCCATGTACCAATATCTCTGCAAACCTCCTTTATTTCTCATTGAACCTCTGGGAGCTTTAAATAGTTCAGTCTGTCTTTAAAGGCAGTGTTTCTGCATGCCAGTAGGAGGCAGCTTCCTCACACCTACAGTACCTCATTACAGAAATCTGGCTCATTTGTCAGACAGTGGTTGTTCACACCTTGTCCTTAAGAAAAGTAAACTTGTAGTCAACAACCTGGTTATAGAACAGCTTGGGCTGGGCTAAACCGGTCTTTTATGCAGCTACTTCCTTTAAAAAACAAAAGTGAATGCAGTGTGGTTTGGAGGAATGAGCACCACCAGGAGAGAAAGGTGATTCAGGACCTCATCTTGGACCTGTCACTAAATAGCAACAGGATGTTAAGCAGCATTTCCAGTAAGAAGTGTTACACAGCATGATCTAAATGTTTTAGATATAATAAAAAATTTCACATATCTCCATAATCTTAATGAAAACATATTTCAAGGCTGAGGGTTTGAAGTTAAAGAAAATAATGAATCTTCTTTAGTGTAAGGCTAAGTTATAGTTTAACTGAGGCACAATATAAGCTTTACAGGCTTCCGTCACTTGATGAGAACTGAACAATGTTTTATTTTAGGAAATTTCAGTTGGGCATGGTCTCAAGCAGTGAGAACTGAATTCTGGCCCTGTGCTGGCTTCTCTCCGGCTATATGACTTTGAGTAAATTATCTCAACACTCTGGTTTCCAGTTTTCTCACCAGGAAGAGGTTGAATGGGATCAATGTTTCTCAGAAAAACGACCTGTGATGGAGTGTGGGGAAAGGATAGGTAAAGATAATCAGGGATCTATTCTACATCCATTCTTCAATGCATTCCACATTTACAGTTTTCCTCACAGATTTACTGAGAGCCTCCTATCTGATGTTCCCTGTTTGTAGGCTTAGCTTAGTTGGTAGAGTGCTGACTCACACTCTCTGAGGACATGGGTTCTACCCCCAGGACTGCAAAAATTAGAGACAGACATGGCAATTCGCTCCCCAAGCAGTCTCCAAACAATCAGCTATTGAAAACCCTATGAGGGTTGCTATGAGTCAGACAAGACTTGATGGCACTTAACAGCAACAACAACAATATAGTAATGAACTTCAGACCAGTTAGCAGCTGGTGAGCCCACCACTGACCAGTCAGAACACATGATGGGCAGAGCTCTGAAGCTGTCCCCAGTGGAGTCTGCCCATTCGCTGCTAGATGCTGGGGATGTCTGGGAAGAGTGAGCAATCAATCACTGGCTATTATCAGCTGGTTCAGAAATAGGTCAGCATTTTCACAACTGGTTTGACCCTAGGCACCTGTATAATCGCACCACTCCAGTGCTAGAGGGTACAGTGGCCTCTCAAAATGTGATTGTGGCCCAACAGCATCAGAACCCCAGGGGAGCTTGTTAAAAATGCAAATTCCTGCTGGGGGCCCTGATACATGCCTGTAACCGCAGTGATTTGGAAGGCTGAATCAGGAGGATCTTGTGTTCAAAGCCAGAAGCAGTCTGTGTAACTTAGTGAGATCTTGATTCAAAATAAAAAATAAGAAATGGGATGCCAATGCAGCTCAGTGGTGGGGTGCTTGACCAAGATTCACAAGGCCCTGAGTTCAATGCCTGCGGTGCTGAAGAAAAAAGTGTGAATTCTTAGGGTCCACATCAGACTTTCTGAATCAGAATCTGCATGTCCACAAGATCCCCAGGTGTAATCGTTGGTGTGCAAAACAGGTCTTGCTTATTTACAACTCACAGTTTATTTGCTGATACCCACAATCAACAAGAGATATTTCAAATATAAACTTTTCAAGCAGACTTGGCAGGGAAAATGTCTATGATGGCATATATCGTGGGATGAATGGTCAATATTTTGAGAAATATTGCCCTACGTGGTCTTCGGAGTTCTCTTCAACTCTAAAATTCTTTGATTCTGAGCTAGTTGCAAGATACTATTTATTTAGAATATTTCCCAAGTTGGCCCTAACAAAAATTGGATTTATGATTGCCTGTAGGTTTTCAAATATCAAAAAACTGAAGAATTTTTAAAAGGTTGATTTCAATGTCTAAGAAATTAAATTGATGAGACAGTAAAAATCATCCAGGAAGGACCTGGTCAATGTGTTTTGTAGTGTCCCAAAGATTAAACAAAGTATGTATAGGTTCTCTTCCATGCCCTGCCACATCCATTAGTTACTGCACTTTGTAAACTGGCATTGTAACATTACTGCTGTATTTTGTTGCACCATTTATATAAACTTTTAAAGTGCAATAATTGTTATTTTTCTGAGGCAAACCACAGGTATATTGCTCAAGGCTCTTGCTGTTGCTTTTACCGACATTTGACAGAACTTTTACTCATTTGTAATAAATAAAAATAAACAGGACTGTAATAATATTTTTAAAAAATCATAAGCCATGTAGTTTGGTTTGAAATTGTGTAGGATAAGTTAAATTGCATTCTATTAACCAATATGAGTGTATTTCTGAAAGCACGTTGTTGTCTTTAGGTGTCGTCTTGTTGGGTCTGACTCATAGTGACCCAACATACAACAGAATGAAACACTCCCTGACACTGTGCCATACCCAGCACTATTGTCAGTATTTCTTTGTTTTTCATAATAGGTGTGTTGAAATAAAGTTTTAAAAGGCAAAAAACACAAAATATGTATTTTATCATCTTTAATTTTTACTGTGATGAAATAACCATGATAAAATTTACCATTTTAACTTTTTTGAAATACACAAATCAGTGACATTAAGTACATTCACCATTGTGTAACTATCACCAAAACTCTTTGATCCATTTCCAGTACTTTTGCATTATCCCAACAGAAGTTCTCTACCCATTGAATAATAAATCCCCATTTCCCCCTCCTCTTGGTCTGTGGTAAATCTCTGATCTACTTTCCATCTCTGTGATTTTTACTATTCGAAATGCTTCATAAAAATTTGTTGTTAGGTTCTGTCAAGCTGGATCTGACTCATAGTCAACCTTCATAGAGTTTTTAATGGCTGATAGTTTTGGGACTGTTTTTGGAGTGAGTTGCTAGGTTCTTCTCCAGTTTTTGTGGTGCTGGAGATCAAACTCAAGTGCCTTATAGAGTGCACTCTACCTACTGAGATAAACCCAAGATGCTTCATATAAATGGAACGATAAAATATTTGTCCTTTTATGTCTGCCACTTCATTTAGGATAATGCTTCCAAGCCTCATATATAATAGTGTATTAGAATTTCATTCCTTTTTATGGAGGGATAATATCTCACTTTTTGTATAGTATATCCTACATTTCATTTATTAATTCACTTGTTGATAAACACGGGTTATTTCCACTTGCTGGCTATTGAAAATAATGATGCTATGAACACATGTCATGGTCTATTTGCGTCTCTCACTTTCAATTCTTTGTGATATGTACCTAGGAGGCAATTGCTGGTACCTCTCTGTGAAACCACTGGCTTTTATGTTCCTATCAACAATGCAGAGATTATGATATATCTTCATTGTCAGTCATCATTAAAGGTTTTTGATGAGAAAGTTTATAGAGTCATTCCTGCTTGAGATTTTTTTCCTCCAGGTTTCTGTGAGAAGAAAAAGATATGATAGTTTTGGCTAAATCTCATGATTTATTTTGCTGTTGGAGGATAGGTGTGCAGAGCATGACCATCCTGCAGTTACTACGCTCAGGTTGGTTACTGTGCATCCTCACCTGGTTCTATGTTTTCCTGTGGCATTACCAAGTGACACACTAGCTCCAGGGAGCACAACAGAGGCTTCTCATAATCTGGAGAGCTCTAAATGGCTTCCTAAAGCGCTCAAACTCCACTTTTTCAAATTTGAACTCCAGAAACTTGGCCTGCTTATTTGTCTTGGAACTATAGCCAAGCTATTAAACCCTCATGGATTTTAGTCCTCTTGATTATAAAATAACCTCAGAGTCTCCTTCCTCTCAGGAAGAGTCAGTGTGTTAGTCAGTGTTCTGTTACTGTGACAAATACCCAAGAGAAAACAGTTTAAAGGGGGAAGGATTTTTTAGGACCGCAGTTTCAGAGGTTTCAATCCATGGATTTCTTGCTCCATCATTGTGTCTGTGCCCAGAGAACGGTGTGTCTGATGAAAGCTGCTCACCTTATGGTAGCCAGGGAGCTGAGAGAGAGAGAGAAGGACCAAAGACAAGGTAAATCCTTCAAAGTCACACCCTCAGTGACCTGCTTCCTTCAAGGTGGCCCCACGTCTTACTAGCCCATTCATCTATGGTCCCCATTAAATCACCTCTCAATAGCACCACCAGCTGTTGTGCAGGCCCTTGACACATGAGTTAAGCAGAGTTGGGCCTGGTTAATACTTGAATGGGGGAATGCCTGGGAACACCAGGCACTGTAGGCTTGGGGGAAGGACCTGGCAACCCACTCCCAAAAATTAATCAGCCACTGAAAACCCTATGAATAGCAGAGAAGCACTAATAATACTGTTGTGCCTGTTGTACATAAGGGTGCTATGAGTCAGACAGCGACTTGATCGCACCCAACAGCAACAACAACAACATAATTTGCAGCCAAAAAGCAGAATGAACATGTAGTGCCCCTTGTTCAAAAATGAAATTTAAAAAGTGTAGCTAGCAGGACTAAAATATAAAGGTTTTGCTTTAAAAATATTTTATTACTTAAATATCATAAGGGTCAGCCTGATAAATAATAACAACATAATAAATGCAAAAATTTCTGGTGTTAGAACTAAAAAATATTATTTTCTTGTTAGATGCCATCAAGTTGGGTCTGACTTGTAGCCTGGCATTATGTCAGTACTTCTCTGCCATTCATAGTGTTTTCAATGGGTGATTTGTTTTCAGGATTGTAGTTTTGGAGTTGGCTGCCAGGTCCTTCTCCCATTTTTGCAGTACTGGGGATCAAACCCAGAGCCTCAGAGAGCGCAGAGCAGCACTCTACCCTCTGCCAACAGAGCTAAACCTTAGCTCAACTAAATAAATACTTATCCTTTATTGATATAATTCTTGATTTATCATATGCATTTTCTTGCTTACTATTTTGAATATTATTAGGACATCAAAATTTATACTTTTTTGGTGGTGAGATCAAACCCAGGGGTTTGTGAATGCCAAACATGCATTTTAACACTGAACCACATCTGTCCCCTAGATTTACACTTTTAATGACTTCATTTACTGAGGAATTATTTCAAAATATAAATTTTAGTACACCTGAAGGTGATAATTCACACAGAATAATTTTTCTAAAAAGATATAACTTCATAGAAATCGTTTTGGTCTATTTCTGAATTAAGTGCATATTTATATTGTGTTTTAATGCTTCCTCTAACATTTCTATATTTTAGGAGGGTTTTATAAGAAATTTAAAGTGGCTTAATGATTTGTGTATAATTTATAACATTTTATATATTCCTTCACTCTGTCTTCAATTAAAAGGAAAATTAATTAAAAATTATCTTCCTCACTCATAATTCATTTGTCCAAAGCATCATGTGAAAAGAGTGCTATTTTCATCAAATGTAATAACCTTTAAGTCTTACTTCTGAGTCTAAGGAGATCTGTTTTGCAATGTTCTAGCAGTTTTTGAGATCAGAGATTCGAAACTCATTGAAAAGTTCTACTAGCACTTTGATATGTTTTATTGTAATGTCCTTGAATATCTTTTACTTTTTGACTATTTACTGATGCAAATACATTGCCTGAGCACTAGAAGTTCTTTTCTCATAGGCCAGATAGTTAATATTTGTGCAGATGCTGCACGGATGGCTTTCAGGTATAGTGGGGCCAGCTGACCTATCACTGAGGCTACTTTCCCCATGGGCCAGCCTCTTCCTCCAGGGCTGCGTCTGATGATGCCACTTCTGTTGCTTTTGCTCCTGCCACCATTGTAAATGACGATTTAGCCCTGGGTCTTAGCTCGATCTCCTCCTTGAGGCTGCAAGTTACCCAAACTGCCCCAGGCATGTGCAATAGTTGGTCAAACCCAGTGCTCCATGTTGCTGAATTCCAGTATGGATAGGATTTGACCCCATGCCTGCACCGGCTGCTTCCCAGCATATCTGTGTTCATACACATGCTTTATTGTCTCTGTGGACTAAACTTACAAGGCAAGTGTTTAAATATAAGATAATTAACATTTTCCAAATGACTACAGCAAGCATTAAACCCTGTTATCACTGTGGGTTAAAATAGACCTCCACCTGGGTGCCAGACATGGGCCTGCATCACTCACTTAGGCAACTATATGCGTGTTGTGGGGTCATGTGTGACCCCAGATGGAAGATACAAGTTAAGAATTAAACCATGTGCCTGGTTCTTCTGTAGTTGCCTTGTGTACAAACACTGTGTAGTACCCAAGAAGTCATCCCCAATCTTGTTCTTCCTACTCCTTCCTCATCTTAAGAGAATCCAGGAAAATGAGAAGGAAGAGGAAACTAGGGGTATAAATAGTCATGCTCAAATGCTCTTTCTTGTTTGTTCACTTCAGCTGAGTGCAAACATTCTGCAGTCCCATTATCATTTTGAGCCACCAGGAAAGAGGAAAATTTTTACTTCTTTGCTTTCATCTGGACTCTACTTAGTTGCAACAAATTAAACATTTTCTGATTTGAATAAAACACAAATAACTTTTGTTATCTTGCAAGTTCAAAAATTTAGTTTGAACTTCCTGTTTAGTTTATGGTTTCCATCCAGTTAAAGATTTTTGAGTTTTTCTGAGTGTTTGCTTTCTGTTGAAATGATTTATAGCCTGGATAACTATTTTAGTGTGTCCTAGTGGCAAAAATTTAAAAAAAAAGAGGGTTTAAATACTGCTATTTTAATAATAGGATGACTATTTTGATACTTCAAGAACTTTGAATTTCATAAATTTCCATTTCTGGTCAGATGTTTGAACACAGATGATTCTCAGCTTTGTAGGCAGCTTAAATATATTGCCATATTTACCCCAAATTGGCTTTGAACTATTTATAATTAAATGCTAATTTAAGAAATGATGCTTAAAAATAATTTCTCGTATTAAATTTTACATCTTTACATATAATAAACTTTAGAATTATAGTTAACATTTACACCAGACACAAATGTATTAGTATGATCCTCTGTTTACTTGGTTTTTAGAACTTATGTTTATCATGAAATTTCTTGAAAATAAGTTTATTGGGTCCATTTGAAGCAACTTAAGGTGTATGTGTAGTTTGGGGTGAAAGTGAGGTTGAAAATTGGTCTGTTATACCGTGAGATCTCATTGCTGGTTATGTTTCCTTTTATCTCCAACTCCTACTGACAACATAACCTGACAAGTTTACTAAATAAAAATAATTTTTTTTTTTTGTGGTAGTGAGGATTGAATCTAGGGCCTCTCATTTGTGTGTTTTGCAAGTGCTGTACCACTGAGCTGCATGCTGAGTCCATTTTTTCACTTTTTGAGGCAGGGTCTCACTAAATTACGCAGTCTACCTCTGGTCTTGAACTTGAGATCCTCTTCCCTCCACCTCTCGATTCTCTGGGATTATAGGTATGGGCCATCATGCCCAGCTTACTAAATAAAATTTTATGCCCATTTAATTTAATATTGAATATGCTTTGATTTGATAGTGAAGTATTTGGCCTTACAGGCAGTTCCAGGCCTTTTAGGCAAAGGCTAGATGTTACCAAAGTGTTTTAGAATATTTTCTGACTCTTACCACAAAAAGACAAGCAAATGGAAGAGAGGTCTTTGGTGGGGGGGGGATGGGGAAGGAAGTGCACAAGAGGGTAAGGGGGAACTTATCTTTGTAATGTACAACAAAATGCATATGTGGAAATGTCACAATGAAATTCATGTCAGAATGAATCACATTAAGTAGTACATTAAAAATTTCCAATAAAAAAAAAAGAATATTTTCTGACTCTTAACCTTGAAGTTAAGCAGAGTTGGCCTGGTTGGTCCTTTTATGGGAGATTGCCTGGGAATACCAGGTGCTGCAGGCTAGAGAGAAGGACATGGCAACCCATTCCTAAAACAATCTGTCACTAACAACCCTGTGAATAGCAGAGAAGCACTGATAATAGTGTCAGGCATGGCACAGTGTTGGAGAGTGTTTCCTTCTGTTTTACCTAGGGTCACTATGAGGTGGACTCGAAGGCACCTAACAACAACAACAACAGCAACAATAACAACAATGTGTTCATAGCACACTACTAGAAAGGCAAATATATAACCTTGAGAAACTCATCTCGTTCATAGCAAGACGTCTTTAGTAAGAACACCAATGTTGAAAAAAAGATCAGACCTGAGTTAACTAGACTTTATACAATCTATTTAATTAAGTGGTTCATATTTTTTCTTGACAATTATAATGAACTGTTTTGATAATCCTACTTTTGGGGTCACAAGTTTTATCTACTTACTGTTAAATATGAATACCCCAGTCTCAGGGATCCTGCCAATTTGGTTAAACTCAAGCCATGCAACTGATGTTTCTTCTTGCTTGTTGCTATGTACAACAGAATGAAACACTCCTGACTCTGTGCCATGCCCAACACTATGGCAGTGCTTTTCTGCTATTCATAGGGTTTTCAATGGCTGATTGCTTCAAGAGTGGACTTCCAGGTCCTTCTCCCTAGCCTGCAGCACTCAGTATTCCCTGGAGGTCTCCCACCTAAGGACTAACCGGGCCTGACCCTGCTTAGCTTCCAAGATCTGACAAAAATGGATACCAGGGTGGTACTGCTACAGACATTGTAAATGTAGAATTTTACAAATCTTTCCCTATTTCTCAAGTTACTTTGAGAATTGAAATGATGTATATGAAAGCATTAGAAACCTGGGCCATATCATAGTAATATAATGAATAATTAAGAGAATTTAGTATTATTTTGGCAGGAAAAGAGGAGAGACAGATAAATAGGATCAATGTCATCAAATACTTTAAGCCTGAGCCATGGAAATGATTAGAAATATTCAATACTGGTGGGCATGTACACACACACACACACACACACACACACACACACACACACACACACACACACACAAAGACCAGTGTAGAGAAATAACAGAAAAATAGATTTGGGCTTACTGAAAAAGAATGACATTTCTAATAGAGCTTTTGGAAACTATGAGTTTCCCTACACTAGGATTGTTTAAACATATGTTAGAAGACATTATGATGGGAATACTGAAGAAAAAGATCATACATTGAACTGGCACCTGAGCTATATGATGTGTGCTGTACCTGCCAGAGTTAAGAATTAGGTATTTAAAACATATAGAGTTGAATGGTTGATTGCATTGTTTCCACATTCTTTGCTCAGGTGTTAAAACTACCCTTGCCATGGGTTTTATAGTGCTATGATGTCTTCTCACAAGGGCAAGACTCCTCTCTCTTCATCATCTCTGCAACAGGGAGAAAGTAAGCAAGCAGGGGTCTGGGGTTTATCAGTGAGTAGAGTACCATTCTGTGTACTCTGAGGCCCTGAGCATGATCCCCAGCTCCCCCCAAAGTGGTAAAGGACCTGGTAGCCAACTTCTGAAACAATCTTGAAACAATCAACTATTGAAAACTCAGTGAACAGCAGAGAATTGATATAGTGCTGGGCATGGCTCAGTGTCAAGGAGTGTTTCATCCACCATACATAGGTTCACTATGAGTCAGACCCGACTGGATGGCACCTAACAACATTTACATTGAGAAAGCTGAGTGGCAGATATTGTTTGGAAGAGATAAGACTAGAGATTCACTTAGTGTTTTTGTGTTTTTTCATTGTCATTTTGTTCTCACTTTTTAAATTTAATAATTTTAAGAAAAGTTTTCATCTTGGATATAATCTGAGGTCATAAGGTTGCACTAAAATTTAATTTTCAAGACTATTAATGTTTAGTCAGATATATAAATTTCAGAAGTTCCTAGATATTAAGCTGGTGAATCAGAAGCTGAGGATGGGAGACAAGCCATCAATTTCAGATAGTCAGTGGTCTTTAAGAAATATGCTTTGATTGAATTTTTATGGTACTAGAAAAATTCCTAGACTCAAATTAAAAAGTCTATTTATACCATTTCCTTACCTTAAATGAAGTTATCCCCTCTTTGGTATATCTTTACATAGCCTTGATTTGTACTGCCTTTTTTTTTTTTTGCATTAGGACTTCCAGATATTTTATTAATGAGCTCAGAAGTTTCTAGTCACTTGTTTATAATGAAATAGAGAAAGAATACTGCTGGTCTCTTTTTAAGTAGAAGGTGTACTTTCTCATGGGAAAAATACTTCTACCTGAGAGGTACAATTTCAATTTGTACACTCTACCTTCTAAATGTTACTTTTCATGCTGTAATGAATTCAGGAGGAAACTCTACCCTTTCCTCTAAATGACTCATGATGTAATGCCTTTACAGATTAAAGCACAACTTGACTAATGGGCCTCTCTCTTGCTTGTAAGGTTTTATACATTTCAACACATTCACCCTGTTGGCCATACCACAGACTACATAACTTGTTCTATAAATAGAATCTATGAAAAATGTTGATTTAAGAATCAGAAGTCTGATTCTAATCAAGTTATTAGATTGAGGTTTAACCATTGATAATAATAAATTATAAGGTTGTGTAGATATTATTATAGATGTACAAATGTAAGAAATGTAAGCCATTGACAGCACTATGAATGTGTTTAAAGTACATATTTTCTATATGAACTATTAGATTAGAAATAGCAACCACAAATCTGGTGGCAAAATAAAGCCACTTGTAAAAATGCCAATTTTCTGACATATTATTTTGACTTTTGCATGACTAATAACTAGTACTTGTTTTTGATGAATTCTGTTAACTAATCACATCTTTTGAATTAATTGATCCTTAAAATTCCTAAATAATGAAGTAAATGAAAAAGGATAAACATTAAGTCATACAGGAAGAAGATAGAAGACATATAAAATATTTATGGGAAATAAGTGTTCTATGAACATATTATGGTAAAATAAAGGCATTTAATGTCACTAATTTTTTTTAACCTCATAATTACCATGACTTTAGGAAAAACAAAGAGACAAATAAATACTCGAATAATATTAAGATATTAATGTCCCCAAATTCATGTAGCTCACTTAATTTTTTTAAAAGTAGACTATTCTATTTTTGCATTCATTTGTTAAACATGTTTTTGAATAGTGGTGCATTTGCTACTTTTCCTGGGCAGATACCAAGAAGGTATCTATTCACCCCAAGAAACCAAAAGGGTGCAGACAGATCAAAAGAAGGATCATGTTCAGTTAAGTTAGGTGAACCATGAGTTTATTGGGGTGGTGAACAGGGGCCTGGGTGACTCACAGAAAGCATTGGACAGCTTTTACAAACAGCTCCACCATTGGGAAGGATCCCTCCCAGGAGTTCCCACCATGGAGTCCCGTGGGAAGCTGCACCACTGAGAAGTCCTACCTGCCTGCAGTCAATCATTCCTCTCATATGGTAGTTGGAGACATGGTCTTCCTTCCATATCCCTCCTCTACCCTCCACTGGGGACCACACACAGGCCCTCTACCATTACAAGCACCACCCTTAGCTGGGTAGTTGATCCTAGTTTGTTGCTATGACTACCAATTAAGAGCTCCCAGGTTATCATAGCTGCTGTAGATTAAGATGATGATGGTCATGCCCAGCCCTGGGGGAATCTGTCACACTACAACTAAGCACAAATATCTTATATTTAGGAATTTCAGATGCTTTTTCCAGTTTGCTTGCATTTGTGAAGAACTGCTTTAGTTTGGACATATGAGGTTTTGATACTTCTGAAACATTTGAGCAAAGATGTTAAATTGACTTTTGGATATGGGGAGTCAAGGAAGAAACCTAGGCCTGTGGTAGAGTCAGATGGAGATGAGATTGCCTAAGCAGAGACATACAATATTACACAATCTTGAGGAGCTTTTATAGAAAAGACAATCTATGTTATACTCACATACCCAGGAGAAAAACTGTAGCTCTGTAGATTTAAGACTTTTTTTCTGAGGCTGTATAACATGAGGTAACCCAGATGGATAGCTATTATGATTTCCCTTCTGTACTGAGATGGATGATAATTCTGTGCTTTCTATCTTCTACTTTCTCTGCCTCTCCTTTCTCTCTTTTCCAGTCCTTCTACCCAGCTTACTTAGAACTTAGTTAGAAAATTGGTTGTTCTTGTTATTATTTTTGCCATAATTCACCTACACTTAAGTTTTTTTTGCAAATGGACAGCAATGAAGGAATGATAACATCCAGATAATAAAATTTAACACTAATAGCATTTTGTTTCAGAATTTTCCTAGTTATAGCTAATATAAAACAGTTGTCATTTATACTAGGTGGAAATTTTTGTATCAGAATTATGAGATGATGACCTAGTTTCCTATACAAGAGGACAAATAGAGAGGGGCATTTCTGCTTCCACATTTGGAAAATGTTTTCTAT
>VMDO01033407.1:0-17919 GCA_007922755.1 Pedetes capensis
CTTTCTCAACTTTAAACCACTCAGTGTTTCCTTGTTCTATTCGAACAACTGCCTCCTGGTTCATGTACAGATTTCTCATGAGCACAATTAGGTGTTCTGGTATTCCCATTTTCCGAAGTGTTATCCATAATTTATTATGATCCACACAATCAAATGCCTTTGCGTAGTCAATAAAACATAGAGACATCTTTCTGATTTTGTCTGCTTTCAGCTAATATCCACCTGACATCAGCAATGATGTCCCTGGTTCCCTGCCCTCTTCTGAATCCCGCTTGATTTTCCAGTAATTCCCTGTCTATATACTGCTGCAGTTGCTTCTGAATGATCTTTAGTAGAATTTTGTGTGCGATATTAATGATATTGTCCAATAGTTTGCACATTCAGTTGGATCAGAAGTAAATAAGTTACTTCAATGAGGAAAAGAGTTGAGGTTTAAGCTCATTTGGTAGAGTGCTGCCCTGCGCTCTCTGAGACCATGAGTTCAATCCCCAGCACCACAAAAATGGGAGAAGGACCTGGCAGTCCACTCTCCAAAAAAATCAGCCATTGAAAACCCTATGAACAGCAGAAAAACACTGACATAGTAGCACATAGTGCCAATTATGGCATAAAGTCAGGGAATGTTTCACTCTGTTGCACATAGGGTAGCTATGAGTCAGAGTGTCCAAATAGTCACACATAATTCTTCAGAGAAGGGGACGTAACTCAGTGGAAGAGTGTTTGCCTAGCATATGTCAGGACCTGGGTTCAATTCCCAGTACTGAAAAAATAAAATAAAATAAAATATTATGGTACATATACACAATGAAATACTCCTCAGCAATTAAATAAAATAAAGTCATTTACAGCAAAATGGATGCAACTGGAAAACATCATCTCAAGCAAATGCACACAGCTCAAAAAGAGAAATACCATATGTTCTCACTCACGTGGGAGCTGAATCTTAAAGGAAGAAAAAATCCTATACACTAGTTTATATATAAAAATGCACAAACTTAGCGAAGAAGGAATAATATAAAGAGTACAAAGGAGGGAGTGAACTAGCAAAGGGAAGTGAAGACTGCAGAAGCTGGGATGGGGAGGAAAAACAATGTAGAGGGATTAAGGGGGAGAGAATAATCTCAATATAAACAATGTAACTTCATGAGTACATGCGAAAAATAAGGGAATGTGATTCAAATATGTATATGAATTTTACTACACATTAGTGAAAAGGTTCCATAACCCCTGTAAGTTGATAAAAGTATAACCAAAAGTGATGTAATAGCTGCATAACTGAAAAAGCCAATGCTGTGTTACTCTGTACCCCACCAACATTTACCAATAAAAGGAGCAAAAAATATAATTAAAATAAAATAAAATAGAAAAGATAAAGAATTCTTCAATGATGGTACTATAAAGTAAAGATGAAAGGTAAACATAAAATTTTAAGAAAAAACATTACAGCAACTATATCCCTGAGGCAATAAAGTATAAAATTTAAGTGAATAATCAGTTGAACTGCATTAAAAAGATACTCTTTATTGAGATGGCATAAAGAAAATGAAGTCCATAAACTAACAGAAAATATATGTACTGCATACAGGCAAATTGCTAATATCCAAAATACTAAAATAGAAATCAGTAAAAAAAAAAGACAACTTACTAGAAAAACTGAGCAAAGGTCTGAACAGGACCTTACGAATGCCTGTTCGTGACCTAAAGACATCAAAATATGCTATACTAGAAGCCAGGAGGACATACTATTTCACACAAGATTGGCAAAAATAAAATCTGATGGTATCATGTTAAGAACATGGATGAATCTTTTAAGCTCCTATCACTGTATTAAGAATGTTTGTAAATGTTTTTTCTTTCTTAACCACCAAGAAACCTTTTTAACATTCCATTCTATTTTAACCAGAGATATAATGTTTGTATTTTAATATGCTATGACCCATTGGAGGGCCAATAACCACTGTTATCATCTTAAGTTTTTTCAAGTCCCCTTCCAAGAACCAATTTTCACCCCGAGGGCCCCTTGTGACTAAACCATTCTGGAAAATGGCACTAGATATCCAATTAAGAAGCAATAGGGTGGGGCCTGGTGGTGCATGACAGTAACAAGGCAGTGGCAGGAGGATTTTGAGTTTGAGGCCAGAGGCACCCAACATGATTTAGCAATACCCTCTCTCAAAATATAAAGTAATAAATCAGCTGGAGGTACAGCTAGATGGTAGGGCACCTGCAAAGCATGTGTGTAGCCCTGGGTTCAGCCTCCCAGTACCACAAAAAACAACAAAAAAAGAAGCACTAGGTATATACTTTAAGTGAACTTTACTACTTTACAGAGCAAATATGCAAATTTAAAGAGCAAGTAAAACAAAAGTAACAGGAATATCAGAGTTTATCAGAGAGTATGGTTAAAAACAACATAAGAATTCTCACAAATATTGTGGGTAGTAGGGCCTTAAGTCAGCAAAAGATCTAATATGCACTTTTCCTGGAAGTCACTTCATAAAATGATTTTAATAGCAAGGAATTTTGCCTTTCTTAAAACAAGCAGAAAATAAGACACTGAACTTACCTCTACATTTTCGTCTCCCATTTCTTGAGGGGTATCTGTGTCTGGTTCAATTACACCTTCATTGTCAATTTCTGCCAAAGTTGAAAGATACAGATAATAAGACTGGCACTGTACAATATAGTAGCCACTTCTCACATGCAACTATTGAAAACGCTCACACGAAATAATACAATCTAAAAACTGGCAGGGGATCAGGAAGCACACCTATAATCAGAATTAGCATCCCCCTATAGTTTTTTTAATCGAGGTACGACTGAAAAATAAACATTGTGTATATTTAAGACATCCAATGCAGGGTTTTTTTGTTTTGCTTTTAAGTACCAGGGACTGAACCTAGGGTCTGACCTATGCTAAATATGAGTATATGCTCTAACATTAAACTTTCCCCATACCCCACAATGTGGTGTTTTGATAATTCCCCCATTATCCCATCCCTTGCCTTGCTTAATTTTTTTTTTTTTTTTTGGTGGGAACACTTTAGATCTTGTCTCTCAGCAAATTTTATGTGTACAACGTATTAACTACAGTCATCATGCTGTATAGCAGATCACTAAAATTTATTCAGCTTATGACTGAAAAGTATGTACCCTTTGCAAAGACTACAACAAAAAATTGTAGTCCATTTTTAATAGACACTAAGCTTGTCTAACTATAAGGCAAGTTGATTTGTGTACATAAAATGCTTTGAGATGAGGAGTTGGCAAAAAAAATTATTACTGTAGTTATGGAACTTGTTAGAAAATTACAAGAAAGACTAAAAAAGACATTTTACAGAAAACCAAACATCTTCAATTATGGCGAAAACTCAGAATATGGGACATTTCTAACAATATCAAAAATCAACTGATTGAAACTGTCAGGTATTTTTCTTCAGAGTTTAGATCGTTTCTGTAGCATAAAAAATTGCTCAATTAGCCAGGCGTGGTGGCGCATGCCTGTAATCCCAGCAGCTCAGGAGGCAGAGGCAGGAGGATCTCAAGCTCCAGACCAGAGGCAGTCTGTGTAATTTAGTGAGACCCTGTCTCAAAAAGTAAAAAAAACATGGGCTAGGGGTGCAGCTCAGTGGTCCAGCACTTGCAGAGCATGCAAGTGTGAGGCCGTGGGTTCGACCCCCAGTACCGCAAAAAAAAAAAAAAAAAGCTCAATTAATAACAAGTGTATTTATAGTTCAAAAAGTACCTCCTAATTTAGAAACTTTTTATCTTTTATCAACATGAATCCCACCTACCAAAGAAAAATACAAAGAAAAATAATTTTGTGTTATACAACTCAGTCACTGGGGAAAACTTAAGTATATTTAGAACAACTTGGGTATGTGACCCAACTTTTTCAAATACACATATCAGGTAATCTAAATTATTTTCAGTGAAAAAAAGAATTTTCCCCCTAGTACTAGGGAGTTGAAGCCAGGGCCTCATGCATGCTAGGCAAACACTCCACTATGAGCTGCACCCCCAGCTCTGCCTTTTTCACTTTTTTGTTTTGAGACATGGTCTTGCTAAATTGCACAGGCTGCCTCTGGCCTTGAACTTGTGATCTTCTGCCTCAGCTGTCCCGAGTTACTGGGATTACAGGTGCATGCCATAGTGCTTCTTCCCAAAGAAAATGCAATACATGAGTTGAGATGCTACATGTATAAAAGATACTCTGGCAAGGTGCTGTACATGTATACATGCTACAGGTATAAAAGATACTCTGGCCAGGTGCTGTGGCACGTATCTGTAACCCCAGCAACTCAGGAGGTGGAGGCAGGAGAATCCCAAGTTCAAGGTCAGAAGCAGCCTGTGCCACTTAATCAGACTGTGTCTCAAAATTAGAAGAGAAATAAAAAAAGGTAGAAGTGGGGGCCTGAGGAGTACATCTCAGTGGTAGAACACTGGCCTGGTATGTGCAAGGCCCTGGATTGAACCCCTCAGTATTGGGATAGAGGAAGGGAGAGATACCCTAGACTTTAAAGACGTAGTATAGCTAGGCATGGTGGCTCATGCCTGTAAACCCAGTGACTCAGGAAGCATAGGGAAAAGGACCCCAGGTTTGAGGCCAGAGGTAGCCTGTGTAACTTAGAGACCTTGTGTCAAGATAAAAAATAAAAAATAGACGAAGGGATGCAGCTCAGTGGTAGAACACCTGCAAAGTATATGCAAAGTCCTAGGTTTAAAAAAGTATAGAATAAAGGGAAAATAACTCAATAATTTTTGTATAATGATTACTTGGATGTTAGCATTTTAAACCAATGTATCATTGGTTAAAGTAAAATCATATTGTGTGAGTTTCTTTCTTTCTTTTTCTTTTTTTTTTTTTTTTTGAGACAAAGCCTTGCTATGTATGTAGCCTAAGCTGACCTCCTCCTTGTAGTCCTCCGCCTCATCCTTCTAAGTGCTGGGATTTCAGGCATGCACCACCACACCCAGCTCTGTGGCACATGCTTATACTTCCAGTGAGTTGGAAGGCTGAGGCAGGAGGACTATGAGTTCAAGGCCAGAGGCAGCCTAGATAACTTAGTAAGACTCTATCTCAAAACCAAAATAAAAACAGGGCTGTGTGTGTAGCTCAGTAGTAGAGTTTTTGCCTACCATGCACGAGGTCCTGGTTTGAATAACCCCTGGTGGAGGGAAAAAAATGGCTCCTAGAAAGAAAATGGTGAGCTTCCTTTGCAGCTCACATTAATATTTCTATTTGTCTGCTTTGTTCAATTTAATAAAAATCAACACAGGAGCATGTCATAAGGTTATACAATCTGCTCACCTAGATCACTTTCCTCACTTGACGGTTCATCCGTCTTTACATTTTCCTCTGTCTTCTTACTATCTGCTTTTTCTTCCTGGTAAAGACAAGGCAAACAATGCTATCAATATTTAATAACATACTCAATACATACATACAAATTTATACTGCTAGGTACTAAAGAAAGAATGATGCAGGCCACAGATGGACATCACCACAGAGCTTACCACTTACAGGCTGTGTATACAAATTCATGTATTAACCTTTCACATGTTATGTTCCAATTGTTAATGCTCCCTTGTTTCATTTTGGTAAATTACTGTTAGTTTTTGGTTTTCACTTCTCCTTTTCAGTTAACTACAGGTCTAGTGTTTTATCCAAACCTTTAGGAAAACACACTTTAGAATTTAAAAATTGTTCGATTTTAGAACGTGAATATATATATATTTATATATATGCATATATGTGTGTGTGTGTGGATATATCCACACGCACACAGACACACATCATATATTATATAATCACTTAATAGGCACTGTAGCTTGTAATTCTCCATAACCTAGTATATTACTATTTCTACAAAATGACATTAGAACATTTATAATTAGTGGTAAAAAGACTATCAACAGCCAGGCACAGTCCCACACGCCTATAGTCTCACCACTAAGGAGGCTGAGGGAAGAAAATCACTTGAGCCCAGGAGTTTGATGTCAGCCTAGGCAACAAGTGAGATTGCATTTTCAAGGAGGAAGGGGGAAAAGAGAATACTAACAGCCTCATGTCCACTCAGATCATGTTTTACTGCCAAATTTGCTAAAATGTCCACTTTTCAAGGGCTTTTCAGTTTTGTAATTCCAACTAAGGGTCTGTGGAATTGTAACACACAATGAAAATTCAAAGAATTTAAAAGTTCCTATGATGGAAAGCAAATTTCCTTCTAAACTTGTAAGTAACCACTGTGGTTTCATGTATCTTCCAATCCAGGATATTCTCTATGTATATGAGATAACTCTGCACCTTTGCCTTTTTCATTTAAGAATGCTATGTATCAGCCAGGCATGGTGGCACATGCCTGTAATCCCAGTGGCTTGGGAAGTGGAGGCAGGAGGATCGCAAGTTCGAGACCAGAGGCAGTCTGCGTAACTTAGCAAGACCCTGTCTCAAAAAGAAAAGGGCTGAGGGTGCAGCTCAGTGGTCCAGCACTTGCAGAGCATGCAAGCGCAAGGCCCTGGGTTCAAGCCCCAGTACCACACACAAAAAAAAGAAGAATGCTATGTATCTTAGAGAATATATCTTTATTAGCCCACCTACATTTAACGATATTAGTATACCAAAAGCTACTTAACTGGTTATTTAGGTTCCTCCTCATTTTTTAAAAATTGAAATCAAATTTACAGAGTCAAATTAAATATTACAAAATATTTGTTGAGTTTCTGTGGAATGTGCAAAGTACTAATGCTTTAGCATATTACAGACTCTTCATACTTCTAAATCAAAATTTTTAGCAGAGATATAGACTAAACATAATTTTATATTTACACATTTACTCCCTGCCTCCAGTACTTACAGGTAGAACCCAAGGCCTTCCACATGCTAGGTAAGTGCTCTACCAGTGGACTGCACCCCTGGCCCTTTTTTTATTTTTTATTTTGAGCCAAAGTTTCAGTAAGTTATGCAGGCTGTCTCTGGCCTTGAACTTGTAATCCTCCTGCCTCCGCCTCCTGAGTTGCTGGGATTACAGGCATGCACCACTACACCTGGATTTATATTCATACATTTTTATCAAGTGGAAAAATATCTAGGGTTCAGAAAATATCCGACACTGATAAATGACATCTAAAAACAGGGTAATGTCTTTTGGGGCTTCTGTTTAATTTTTCTCCTTTCACTTGTTCAAACATATAACTTCTTTCATATTCAAATAAACTAGGCCTCATTTAGGGTTCTAAATAAAACAGCAAATTTTCTTACCAATTTAAGATAAGTAAACAGAAAACTTGGGAAAAAATTTTTCAAGCATGAAGGCAGAAAATGGGAGAAATGAAAAATACTGAAGGGAACACCATCAGAGTACAACTCTCCCCTTATCTTCTAAACTTCAGGTACGGGTAACCTCTACTTGATCTTACACACTCTTATGGTAAATATGCTAAAGCAACACTGTGACTTATAATAATGAAACACCCTCTCCTTGGCAAAAAAAAAAAGGTGGGGGGGGAGAGAATTACCATTCATTTACTTGGCAAATACAGTACCTACAACATATGACAAGACACTACTAGATACTAATGAGAGAATGAATGATACAGGCTACACATGGACATCATCACAGAGCTTACCACTTACAGGCCATGTATACAACATACAGGTAACATTTATTCTAAAACACAGTGGACATCCAACCCCAATTCCTCAGTTTTAAATCAGGTTCCAGAGGCTTAGTGTACAAATAGAAATTTCACAAAGACAAAAGTTGTTGTTGCTGTGCAGTACGAGGGGTTGAACCCAGGGCCTTTTGCACATGCTAGTAGAGCACTCTACCACTAAGCTGCATCCTCATCCCCTTTTTCATTTTTTATTTTGAGAAAGATCTTTTTTCTGAGTGATCTTGGGAAACTTGAGAGAAGCAATTTGAGAGGAAATTCCTTTAAGTATTTTATAACTAAAGAAAAAGATATTAAAACTTACCTTAACATTTTCTTCTGATTTACCTTTATGAGTAGCAGGTGGTACTTTACCCCCCATGCTTGAAGAAGATGAGAAAAAAGATATTTGTTTAGAAAATTAAAATACACTGTCAAGCAACATATTTATCCATAAAAAATTTACATGGCTACTTTTCAAAACTTAAGAGTATGTTATCAATTAATTTTGAATGTTTTGGTATTCTTACAGTTTTTAATCAGCTTAAAATTTTTATTTATTTTTAGCACACAGGTTAATGAAATACTTTCCCTGCCTCTATAAACCTTACACACATAGTTATATAACTTCTCTGTGCCCATTCCTACAGGAAAAATAAAATGCAGAGAAGTCAATGTATAATGATGAAATCATTTGTACAAGTTATTAGCTTAGATTTCAGTAGGCATATTCGAATTCAAAACTTGAGATTTGACATTAAGCAAGAGTAGTTCAGAGGTTAGGAATGTAGCTCAGTGGTAAAGCACAGCTAGCATGAGGCCCTGGATTGCTTACAAGCACTACTTTCCCAAACAGTCCAGGACAAGACCATGAATTACACACAAATAACTGAAAATTAGAGACAAAAGACGATAAAGAATTATGTCCCATCTGGTATAAACCCTGGGGCATAAAGGCAGCATGCCAACAGTGCAGTGACTAAGATATCTGATGGACTTAGGGGCAAAAACAAACCAGCAGCAGCAACTAAAAGCAATTTAACTTCCACATAAAACAAGGATTAACTTGGGAAACAAAAAAGGACCTATTCCAAAACACCCTTAAGATACTGATTCTTTTATAACTAGAGTTGCTACATCCCCATTTACATTCATTTCCACTGGGTAGAATCTGTTGACACAGGGTTTGTGGAGGATGGATTTAAATGGATATGTTTCCCAAAGGTTTGGGTTTTTCTGTAACCAATTTATACTTCTTATTAGCAATGCACGAGAATTCTAGTTGTCTACACCTTGGCCAACACTTAACTATTATCCACTCTTAAAATTTTCACAGTCAGCCATTGAAAACCCTATGAGGGTCGCTATGAGTTGGATACCGACTTGACCGCACCTAACAACAACAACAACAACAAAATTTTCACCCTGATAATGTATGTAGAAGCATCTCATTGTGTTGAGTCCTTTTTCATGTACAGTATTTAGTGGCCATTTGAACACCTTTCTTGTAAAATTCAGCTCTCATCTAGCTTCCCATTAGGTTGTCTTTATTTGCATGCATTTTAAAATATTTTGCATATGAGCTCTTTTTTAGTTTTTTGTGTTATAAGTATCTTCTCTCACCCTTATGGGGCTTGCCTCTTCACTCTTAAATATGAAGCAGAAGTATAAATGCAAAGTAGCACATGGAATGAAAACATAATTTTCCATTTCTTATAAGCACCATTCACAAAAATGTACGTACCTTTCTGGTTCAGTTTAATGTGATAGTTACAAAACAATCTTTGATAACTTAATATTCAATAAAAATGGCTCCATATGACAAGAAAAGATTACATGATCCAAAATATCTTAATCCTGCATATTAACGAGAGCCTGTCTCAAAATAAAAGAAAAAGAAAAATTAAAAATGGGCTGTGGGTGCAGCTCCGTAGCGTAGCACCTGCAAAGACTGTGAGAGGCCCTGGGTTCAACCTCCAAACATTGGGGGTGGGAGATTCTTTTCTACAAGAAAAGCTATCTTTCAAAAGAGCTCAGTAATTAAACACTAGCTCTTTGTGGTTAAATTTTAATGAAGAAACGTGGCTTCTAAAGCTGTTTTTCCTAAGTTTCAAAATACAGCTCCAGGAATGCCAGGCTTTAAACCTGAACTCGAAGTTGTTCCGGTTCAAGCATTTTTTTGTCGTGTAAACATGTAATGATACTTGTGCATAGGTTTCAATCCTTTATGTTGGTAGCAGGGCTGCAACCCAGACCTGAACCCTGAAACCATTCGAGTCCAAGCATTTTAAAAAACTTTTTCTGAACCCTCTTCGGGTTCAGGTTTAATTTTTTTTTTTTTGTATCATTAGCTATTTAATTTTTTTAATTGAAATAAAATTTATTCATCTACCTACATGTATGATTAAAATTTTAAACCTGAAATGAACCAGAACTCTCTAAATTTTAACATACTGAATTTGTACCTGAACCTGAACCCAATATTTTGCAGATCTAAAGACCTGCAGGAATGTACTTAGGGTGACAGCCAGTCTCAACAGTGTAACTTTGGGAAGTGATATTGAGCTAAATTTAACTCTAAGATAGATTGAACAAACCCAAAATGAAGGAAAATTCCAGAAAATAACTGGCTTTTAATAATCTATCAAGATCATCAAAATCAAGGTAAGACTAAAAAGGTAAGATTAAAAGATTGCTTCAGAATGAAGGAGATAGGAAACAGGACAAATATATGCAACCTATAATCCTAAGGCGTTGTTGTTGTTGTTGTTAGGTGCCATCGAGTCGTGACCGACTCATAGTGACCCTCATAGGGATTTCAATGGCAGATTGCTTCGGGATTGCCATGTCCTTCTCCCATTTTTGGAGTGCTGGGAATTGAACTTGGGATCTCCGAGACTGCAGAGCAGCGCTCTACCAACTGAGCTAAATCCCAGCGTAGACAGTACTAATTGAATCCATACTAGCTTCCTGAGTTTAATAGTTGTAGAGACTGTTCTTGTTTGTAGGAAATATGCTCTCAATGAATACTGTCAAGCATAATGTTGGCAACTTACTATTAAATAAAATAGTCCTTTATACTGTACTTGTAATTTTTCTTTGAGCCAGAAATTGTTCCAAAACTTCAAAAATTAAGCACAAGATTTACAAGCTAGATTTAGAGTTTCTCACATTCCAAAATTTAGTTCACTGCTGGAAGTTAACTCCAATTTTATACGTACAGATATTTTAGTTAATGCTTCCAAGATCCAGAAAACAATTAGTTTCCTGCCAAAAATGTGGACTTTGCCAACATGGGTTTTTGTCAACCAATCAGGTAAAGGTGGTGCACAAACCTTCCTTACACAGGATCACAAGACCACATTCATAATTCTCTTGAGAACTGTCCTATACTTATTTAGGCACATGTACAAAAACCTAAGTGTTATATTCTGAATCTGTACTGAGGGAAGAAATGCATTCTGTTCACTTTTAAAATATTAACCAAATGTTCCATGCACTGTGCTACACAGTACAATATAAAAACACTTCCCTAGATTTAAATTATCATCAAATGAAACGATAAAAGTACGAGATACAAAGTAGACAAATTTGTTAAATGGGAGAAAACTTGTCAGACCATGCTTCTTCCTCAAACAGTAAACCAAAAATATGGCAAAATATATTTCTCAGCTTTTCCCCGGATCTGCGCTGAAAACTGGTTCAGATGTTTTATTATTTCTTTGTGCAGGTTAACAGGTTATTAAACCAATGAATTCTTACATGAAAGAAAATGTTAATGTTAACAATGGTAGTACTTATGCAAATAAATGGTTTTCAACCTCTAAGACTAGGTACCTGTAACTAATGTAGTATGAAGGAGAAAACTCTGAAACTATTTCCACTCAAGAAATGTTAATAACCTTTACTACTCGTAAACCTAAAAGTCTCCACATTCAGTCCAACCTGCCATAATCCTGTACTATGTTAGGAATGATACTAATGCAGAGAAGAGATAAACTGTTACAAACTTAAAGGCCTCAATGTATAAAAATGAAAGTTTAAATTTAGATTGAAATAAAGGCCACAAAATTTCTGTTAATTCCCCAGTTTAAGTTCAAAATAAGGCCCCTCACCAGATGTTTCATTGCATAAAACCACAATTAAAAATGCCACAAGGAAAATATAAATGGAAGCAGAATGAAAAACTGGGAATACCTATGAGAAACATTAAAGTAAGATGCACAGCTACTCTAGGAAACAGTAATGCCTGATGAATATTTTGCAGACTTTAAATTGGCACTCTCTACACAACTGTCTCTCCAGCATAAGTTACAACATTGTTTTTAGAAAAGTTTTAACTTTTTCTTCAGTGTCTCCTACTCCTCTCTAGTGGGAATGGGGGTGGGAGGATCTATTCACTCAGTATAATGTTCAACCTTGGTGCCAGCTATTTCTTCCTCTGGTATGTCTGTTTTACCTGAATCTTATGAACAATTGAATTGTGGGATCTTTCCTGTAACAAGTAGATATGAAAGTACAGAAACACAGAAATATCTCAAGTGAGGTTTTTGGACCAACAAGTTGTTCAACAGAGAAAGCCACTAAAATCTAGTCCTCAATTTCTAGTCCTGACATTTATCTAAGAGCACCTGTACTTTTTGAGAAGCAAAGAGTTTGCAACAGGGTTCTTGCTGTTAACAGTTATAAAGTTACTACAGTAACTAATTTTAAATGTTCTCAGAATTCTACATCTGCAATATAAATAAATATTTTACAATAGCTACAAAATTGGTGGGGTGAAAAACACCGAAAAAACTTCTTAGAGGAAAAAAATAGCACTATACACAACACTGGGCTGGGATTTAGTTCAGTTGGTAGAGCGCCACTCTGTATTTTCTCAGGTCCGGAATTCTATTCCCAGCACCTCAGAAATGGAGAAGGACGTGACAATCCATTCCCAAGGCAGTCCCAAAAGAATCAGCCATTAAAACCCTATAAGGGTCGCTATGAGTCGGACATGACTTGATGGCACCTAACATCAACAACATACACAACACTGGCAGATTTTAACTTAAGTTTCTCTCTTAGAAGAAGCTGGTTGAAACAAAATGTTTCAAGTATTTGGTAATAAGGAGTTCATCTCCCCCTACAAAAATATTATTAGAACTGTTTAAAGTTTACTGTACCATGGTAGTACCTCTGAGGAGTCACAATGCTTTGCAGAGTGGCAAACCGGGCCCCCTTCAAAGGGAATTTACTTTTTTTGAGACAGGGACTCCCTGTGTTTCCCAGGCTCAAGCAATTCTCCTGCCTCAGCCTCCTAACTAGGACTACAGGTATGAGGCACACCCAAGCCTGGCTGTTGTCACGTTCAAATTCCCAGCTAGTAGTGATTTTTCTTTCTTTGGGGTGGGGTGGGGGGAGCGCGTGCTGGAGACTGACAAAGGGATTCAAGGTAGTAGTTACTTTTTAAAAGTCACGTCTTCAGAAAACTACTCTCCATTGTCCCCTTAGGTGTCTCTGTAGTACAAAAATGGCTAAGGAGTTACAATGTAAATGTTAAAAAGAATTTCTGTATTAATCTGTCTGTATTCCTAAATTGTTAGGTGCTGTGAGTCAGGTCCGACTCACAGCGACCCTCATAGGGTTTTCAATGGATGATCGTTTCGGGATTGTTTTCGGGAGTGGACTGCCACATCCTTCTCCCGATATTCCTAAACAGGCAATACTTAACACTGTTCCCCAGAGGCTGGCACGACTCCAGTTCAATTAGTTGCTTCTACAGTTAAAGATAACAAGAATCTGTTCTGCAAACACACTGATCCTCAAAAAATCATTTTACTTAAGAGTTGGAGTAAGAGCATTGCTACTAATGGAGGTATAAACGATTTCCAAGATCCTTCTACGCAGTTGAAATCACCGTGAGCACAGTGATTCTTACAACTTATTAAATAGATTACTTATCGTAATTATTAAGTGCCATCGAGACGGATTATGACATTATTTATAAGGATACCGCATTAAACAGCCTGTGTGTGCCAATGCAACCTAAGCAGGACGCCCAAGATTTAAAGAAAAACAATCCCCCCACAGAAAGCTAAATCTCGCACTTCTTCCTCCCTCTCCACGCCTTCTGTCTCAGTGCCCAAGGCGCCGCAATCTTCTGCGTTTCTTTCGCCCCAGACACACCCCTGGAGACCTCAGGGTGCGGGCAACGCCGCTCTGCCTCCTGCTTCCCCGCTCCCGTACTGTCCAAGGCTCCTGATTCTCCATTAACCCTTCAAGTCCCCTCCTTCTCCCGGCCAGAGAGGGAGCCACCAAGGGGCCTCGAGCCCGCGCGCTCCCACCCCGCGCCAGCTCCGGCCCAGCTCCCCCTCGGCCCTGCCTCAACGGTCCCCCGGCCCGGGGCTCACCTCTCCACCCACTCCCTCAGAAAGCGCATCTCCTCGGTGTGCAGGACGCTCGGGTCCTGCTTGCACATTTTCACGAAGGCCCGAAGCTCGCTCACTTTGCGGGGGTCCATGGCCAGGGCGGCTGTGGGCGGCGGCGGAGGCTGCGACCCGAGGCGAGACTTGAGCGCTGGCTCAGCGTGACCGCGTAGAAGGCGGCTGCTGCAAGGCCGAACAGACTAGAACCTCCCCGGCCGCGGGCTCCGCCCCCCAACGGCCTCGTGACCCTGGGTCCTTCGCGGGCCCATTCTCACTCCCGCTAACTCTGCTCCTGCGCACTGCCTAGAACCTTCTAGAAGTATGACTGTCCGTGCTATTGCCTGCCTCATTGCTCAAACATTCTCATATGAATTCTTCACTGGGAGCCGGCTCCCAAGAGGGGTCAAGCCCCCTCCGTGGGCGCTTTCAAGGGGGCGGGAGACAGCAGCACCTCCAGGGAGGCACTTGGAATGGAACGTTCTACGAATATGGGCATGAAGTGGAGCGCGACACGCTAACGAAAAAGGGCCCGAGCGCCAGCCCGGGCGTGACGTCAGCACTGTGCGCCTCCGAGGGAGGAAAGCCCGCGAGCGGGGCCCGCCGGAAGGGGCGGGGCGATTGGCTTGGTTTCTTGGCGACGAGGTTTTGCTGGTGGCTGCTTCCGCCGCTCCTGGCCTCTCTTCCCAACGCGTGAGCTGGCAGTCATGCCTTGGATGCTGTCAACCCCCAAGCTGGTTCCCGCCGTGGCAAGCGCCCGCGGCCTCTCAGGTTAGACCCTCGTCCTGTCGTGTCGCCTCCAGGGCTTGCTCTTGGAGAAGCTTGAGGCCGCCCACAGGGAACAGCGAGCCTTGGTTCTGTGGACCCTTCTCCTGCGGGGGCCCGCGCGGATTTCTTTACCCGCTGCTTTTGAAGAAGGGTGGGCCCTGTCTTCTCTCTACTATAGCTTTATTCCGAGAAACTGAATTGACTGCGGCGAGAAAAGCGTGTGTGTCATCCCCCAGAGGGACTTTCTTCAAAGTTACTCGCACTCAAAGAAGTTGTGCCAGTGATTCTCACACTTGTTTAGGCGACAAAGTGTTTAACGTCAAGTAGCTCTTGTTTCTGTTGGGTCCACACAAAATCGTTTGCGTACTTTCAAGGAGTCGATTGGAGGTCTGGCTCCAGAATGTACAAGAAACATTTTTAGTAACGTACATTCTTTGTGCAGTTCCTCTCAGAAGAGCTAATGTTTGGAAATACTCCCTAGGTTTTTTGTCTCCGAATGTCTTGTTTTATAAGGACAAGGTGAAGGAGCCCAGGAACAGGGGGAACCCCCCCCCCCCAGCGCATTCTATGTCCAGCAGTTAATCTAATGAACATAAAGTTCAAACACTGAAAGCTGAATCATGTACCTTGGCGGCGGATCTGCCATGGGATATTTCAGTTTTAAGGGTCAATATGTGAACCAGAGCATATGGTATTTGATATCAAATCTATATCTCAGTATGTGTTTATTATGTTATACTTGGATTCACTGAAAATGGATTTTTAATTATATCAACTTGCTCCTTTCTATTATAAATAAATCATTGCCCAGTGTACAGAACTTGCTCCTCAATTCTAATAGTTAAGCTGCTTGCAGAAAGCTGTCCCTCTTGTGGGAATAAGTGAAGATGTGTAGCTGATCAGTTTTAGCCACAGAAGCCATACCCTGTGACTGCGCTGGAACCATTCTTTGTTTGTGACCTTTGGTTTGCTTGAACCTTTGTGCAAAACCTGATTGATCCAAATTTAGGGCTAGATATTGAATTATACACATAAAGGTTTTGAAAATATATTCATTATGCTTTGCTCCCATAGGAAAAAGCAGGCTTTGCCTGTTATATTCCCATTAAATATATATTAGCCTTTTAGCTCAATTAGTACAGTAAGTCAGGGCAGATATCCTCATTTTACCAACAAAGAAGTGAAATAAAGGATCACAAAATAACAAGTCAGGAAATTTAGTATGATTGTGTGTATTCGTTTTTCTGTTATACCACCACTGGATGTTACCCTGGCTTTGTAAAGTCCTTTTGGAACTTTTTATCCATTGAGTCCTTTCTGGCATTTCTGCATTCTTTCTATGCTATTTCATTCAGTAAAGTTAGTTGTCATGGTGGATGGATTTCTATGTCCCTGGAATTGCTCATGGTCTAGTCAAGGGAGATAGACAAGCAACAAATGACATTATAGCCAAGCAAGCTAGTAGTCTTGACCCAAATGACATGTTATAAGTATGATGTTTTCTCACCTGAGAAAGTTATGCGTGTTGAAAGTGAAAATATGTATGAGGGAGTTGTTTTGGTTTTTGGTGATAGGAATTGCACCCGCTGCCTGGCATGTGCCAAACATTCACTCTACCACTGAGCTACACTCCTAGCCCTGAAAATATTTTCCTCACTAAAGATTAACCTAATTTATAATGCTATTGGCATTATCTAGTCATCTGAGAACAAGCAAAATAAAGCACTAGTGATGCATAAGAAAGATGTATTTTAAAAAATCAAATCATTTGAGATACAAAGTCTGGCATGGGAAAAAGAAATTGAAAATTCTAGAAGAATAGTAAGTAGAGAACATTTTAAATCCAGTAGTGTAAAGGAGGAAGAAGTAATAGATATTCACAGGGAGCACAGAGAAGCTGAGAGTTAACATAGGGACATCTTTAAAGATTAAGTGGGATTTGATCTATGACTTGAAAGTCTTTCACCAAGCAGATTAGAGGAAAGGAGACATCTTTGCAAAGGGAACATAGGCAAAGGCACAGAACTCTAAAAACACAATGATGGGTACTAAGCATTGCAATCATTTGGTATGGTTAAGGAAGCTTTTTTGAAATGTTTTTGTTGTTTTTCTTTGGTTTGGTTTTGGTTTTGATTTTTTGAGATAGAAGTTTGCTGTGTAGCCCCGGCTGGTCTGGAACTCATTATGTAGACCAGGCTGGCCTTGAACTTGTATCAACCCTCCTGCCTCAGCTTCCCAAGTGCTGGGATTGTCGGCATGTGCCACCATGTCTAGCTCCTGTAGTGAGTTTTGGGTTGGGCTTTAGGATGAGATGTGTATAAAGAAGAGACAGAGAGTCACATTGAGGAAAAGTGCTAGTGGTAGCTCATAGAGAGCCATGTAGATTATGTTTAAAAAAAAAAAAGTTAGCTGGTCGTGATGGTTAACGCCTTTAATCCCAGAGACTCAGGAGACAGAAACAGGAGGATTACAAGTTCAAGGCCAGAGGCAGCAAGACCTTGTCTCAAGATACAAGGTAAGAAATGGGCTGGGGGTATGGCTCAGTGGGTGAGTGCTTGCAAAAAGCATGTGTGAGGCTCAGGGTTCAACTCCCCAGTACTGCCAAAAAAAAAAAAAAAAAAAAAGAAGAAAAGAAAAGAAACAAGAAGCTGTTTCTTCTAAGGAATGGGAAACCATTCAAGAATTTTAAACTATTGACTAAGATGTTTAAATGTGAGTTTTTAGGTGTCTATTAAGAGTGGAGAAATGAGCCAGGCATGGTGGTGCACACCTGTAATCCCAACAACTCAGGAGGCAGAGGCAGGAGGATTGCAAGTTCGAGACCAGAGGCAATCTGCGTAATTTAATGAGACCCTGTCTCTAAAAGTAAAAAAATGGGAAGCCGGGCGCACAATCCCAGCAGCTCATGAGGCGGAGGCAGGAGGATCGCAAGTTCTAGAACAGAGGCAGTCTGTGTAACCTAGTGATACCCTGTCTCAAAAAGTAAAAAAATGGGCTGGGGGTGCAGCTCAGTGGTCAGCACTTGTAAAGCATGCAAGCGCGAGGCCCTGGATTCAACCCCTAGTACCACACACACAAAAAAGTAAAAAGT